>JANIIA010037267.1:0-12043 GCA_027478495.1 Erythroxylum alaternifolium
AAACAACCCATAGGCACTTTGCGCTAGGCACCTTCTGTGGAAAAAACACGCCGGTGGCACGGTCGCTAGAACAGACTGTTGGAATGCCTTCGGTGGGCAAAACAATCCGTTGGGAAGGTCGCTAGTCACCTTCGGTGTGAAAAATAGCCTATTGGCACACCTTCAGCAGGCAAAACAGCACGTTGACACGGACGCCAGGCACCTTTGGTAGGAAAAGCAGCCCATTGGTACAATTGCTAGGCACCTTTTGTAAGGAAAGCAGCCCACTGACACACCTTCAGCGAGCAAAACAACCCGTTGGCAAGGACGCTAGGAACCTTCAATGGGAAAAACAGCTTGTTGACACAATCACTAGGCACTTTCGGTGGAAAAATAGCCCATTTGGAAACCTTCGGTAGGCAAAACAATCCGTTGGCACATTCGCTAGGGACTTTTAGGTAGAAAAATCACCCGTTAGGAAACCTTCAGTCAGTTAAAAAGCCTATTAGCTTGGACATTAGGCACCTTTAGTAGCAAAAATAGCCTGTTAGCATAGTCGCTAGGCACCTTCAGAGGGAAAAACAGGTCATTGGCGCACCATCGGTGGGCAAAACAGTTGGTTAGCAAGGACGCTAGGCTCCTTCAGTGGGAAAAACAGCCTATTGGCACGATCGCTAGGCACCTTCGGTGGGACAAATATCCAGCTGGCATAGTCATTAGGCACTTTTAGTGGAAAAAACATCTCGTTAGGCTCCTTCAGTGGGAAAAGCTGCCCTTTGACAGGATTGTTAGGCATCTTTAGTTAGCAAAATAGCCTATTGGCTGACTTTTGGTAGGTAAAACAGCCCGTAGGCACGGTCGCTAGGTGCCTTCAGTGGAAAAAACATCCTATTAGGCTCCTTCGGTGGGAAAAGTAGCCCGTTGACACAAACGATAGGCACATTCGATAGGGAAAATAGCCCGTTGGTACATCTTTAGTGGGAAAAATAGCCCTTTGGCATGGTTGCTAGGCAACTTCAATGGGAAAACAACCAGTTGGTGCGTCTTCGGTGCTTAAACAGCTAATTGGCACAACTTTTAGGCACCTTCGATGAGGAAAACAGCACTTTGGGACCTTCAGTGAGAAAAACAGCCTGTTGGCACTGTCACTAGGCACCTTTGGTGGGAAAAACAACTTGTTTGGAACGGCTTTGGTGGCCAAAACAACCCGTTGGCACAGTCGCAAGGCACCTTTGATAGGAAAAACAACCTATTGGGCACTTTCGATGGGAAAAGCAGCCTGTTGGCACGGTCGCTAGGCACCTTCGGTAGAAAAAAAAGCCTACTGGCATACCTTTGGTCGGCAAAGCAGCCTGTTGGCACAGTCACTAGGCACCATCAATGGGAAAAACAGCCTATTGGCACAATTTTAGTGGGCAAAACAGCCAGTTGGCATAGTCGTTGGGCACATTCGGTAAGGAAAATAGCTCATTGGGACCATTAGTGGCAAAAACAGCCTATTGGCATGGTCACTAGGCACCTTCAGTGGGAAAAATAGCCCGATGCAACACCTTCGGTGGGTAAAACAGTCAGTTGGCACAGACGTTAGACACCTTCGGTGGAAAAACAGCACTTTGGCACGATCGCTAGGTACCATCGGTTGGGAAAACAACTCGTTGGCAAAACAGTCTGTTGGCATGGTCACTAGGCACCTTTGGTAGGAAAAACATCCCATTGGCATACCTTCAGTGAGCAAAATAGCTCGTTGGCACAGACGCTAGGCATCTTCGGTAGGAAAAACAGCCAGTTGGGCATCTTCAGTGGGAAAAACAGCCCGTTGGGCACCTTCAGGGGAAAAATAGACCGACGACAGACCTTCGGTGGGTAAAAAAGCCTGTTGGCAAGGTCTCTAGGCACCTTTGGTGCACAAAATAGACCGTTGGTATGGTCACTAGGCACTTTTGGTGGGAAAAACAACCTATTGAGCACCTTCGGTGGGAAAAACAATCTGTTGGCACACCTTCCATGGGTAAAACAGCCCGTTGGTACGATCTCTAGGCACTTAGGGTGGGAAAAACAACCCGTTGGGCACCTTTGGTAGGAAAAGCAACCTATTGGCACACCTTCAGCTGGCAAAATAGCCCATTGGCATACCTTTGGTGGGCAAAACAACCAATTGGCACAGTCAGTAGGAATCTTTGGTAAGGAAAATAGCCCGTTGGGCACCTTCGGTGGGTAAAACAGCTCGTTGGCACAGTAGCTAGGGACCTTTAGTGGGAAAAATAGCCCATTGGCACACCTTCAGTGGGAATAACAGTCAGTTGGCATGGTCTTTAGGCACCTTTGGTAAGGAAAATAGCCTGTTGGTCACTTTTAGTGGGAAAAACAGCTCGTTGGCACACCTTCAATGGGAAAAACAACCTGTTGGCATGGTTGCTAGGCACCATCGATGGGAACAACAACCCATTGGTACACCTTCGGTGGGCAGAATAGTCCGTTGCCACGGTCGATAGGCATCTTCGGTGGGAAAAATAGCACATTGACATGCCTTTTTTTGACAAAATAGCCCGTTAGCATGGACACTAGGCACCTTTAGTGGGAAAAACACTCGTTGGCACTGTCGCTTGGCACTTTTGATGGGAAAAATAGGCCGTTGGCACACCTTTAGTGGGCAACACAGCCTGTTGGGACAATCACTAGGCCCATTCAGTGAGGAAAACATCCCGTTAGGCACCATCAGTGGGTAAGACAGCCCGTTGGCACAGTTGCTAGGTACCATTGGTGGGAAAAACAGCCCGTTGGCACACTTTTGATAGGCAAAACAGCCCTTTGGCAAAGTCACTAGGCACCGTCAGTGGGAAAAACAGCCTATTGGCACACCTTCAGTGGGCAAAATAGTCAGTTGGCACAGTCGTTGGGCAACCTCGGTAAGGAAAATAGCCCGTTGGGCACCTTCAGTGGGAAAACGGCCTATTGGCAAGGTTGTTAGGCTCCTTTGGTGGGAAAAACAACCCGTTGTCACAGTAGCTAGGCACCTTCGATGGGAAAAATAGCTCGTTGGCACACCATCAGTAGGTAAAACAGTCATTTAGCACGGACGTTAGGCACCTTTGGCAGGAAAAACAACATGTTGGCATGATCGCTAGGCACCATCGGTGGGAAAAATAACCCATTGGCACACCTTTGGTGGCCAAAACAGTCTGTTGGCATGGTCACTAGGCACCTTTGGTAGGAAAAACAGCCCGTTAGCACACCTTTAGTGGGCAAAACAGCCCGTTGGCACAATGCTAGGCACCTTCGCTGGGAAAAACAGCCCATTGGGCATGTTCAGTGGGAAAAAAGCCTGTTGGGCACTTTCGATGGGAAAAATAGCCCATCGGCACACCTTGAGTGGGCAAAATAGCCCATTAGCATGGTTGCTAGGCACCTTCGGTGCGTAAAACAGACCATTGGCATGGTCGCTAGGCACTTTTGGTGGGAAAAAATAGCCCGTTAGGCACCTTCGGTGGGAAAAACAACCCGTTGGCACACCTTTAATGGGCAAAACAGCCCTTTGGCACAGTCTTTGGGCACTTAGGGTGGGAAAAACAACCCGTTGGGTATGATTGGTGGGAAAAATAGGTTGTTGGCACACCTCCAGCGGGAAAAACAGATCGTTGGCTCGACCGCTAGGCACTTTTGGTGTGAAAATAGCCCGTTGGGCACCTTCGGTGGAAAAATATCTAGTTGGGCACCTTCCGTGTCAAAAACAGCCCGTTGGCACACCTGCGGTGGGAAAAACGTCCCGTTGACACGACCGTTAGACATTTTCGGTGGGAAAAAAAAGATCGTTGGGCACCTTGGTGGGAAAACTCCCAGTTGCCACACTTTTAATGGGCAAAGCAGCCTATTGGCATGGTCACTGGACACTTTTGGTGAGAAAAACAGCCCGTTGGCACATCTTCGGTGGACAAAATAGCCCATTGGCAATGTTGCTAGGCACCTACGATAGGAAAATAGCCTGTTGGCGAACCTTTGGCAGGTAAAACAGCCTGTTGGTATGGTCGCTGCACACCTTCAGTGGGAAAAACATCCAGTTGGGCACCTTCGGTGGGAAAAGCAGCTCATTGACACGATCGCTAGGTACCTTCAGTGGGAAAAATAGCCCGTTAGCACATCTTTAGTGGGAAAAGCAACCCGTTGGCATTGTTCCTAGGCACCTTTGATGGGAAAAAATCCGTTGGTGCACCTTCAGTGGGCAAAATTGCCAGTTGGCATAGTTGTTAGGCACCTTCGGTGAGGAAGAGATCTCTTTGGGAACCTTCAGTAAGAAAAATAGCCTGCTAGCATGATCGCTAGACACCTTTGGTAGGAAAAGCAGCTTGTTTGCAACGCCTTCGATGGGTTAAACAGCCCGTTGGTACAGCCGCTAGGCACTTTCGATGAGAAAAACAACCCGTTGGGCCCCTTCAATTGAAAAAATAGCCTGTTGGCACACCTTTGGTGGGCAAAACATCCCAATGGCACGGTCACTATACACTTTCGGTGAGAATAATAGCCTTTTGGCGTACATTGGGTGGGCAAAATAGCCCATTGGTAGAGTCTTTAGGCACCTTAGATGGGCAAAAAAGCCCATTGGCACAGTCTTTACACTTTTGATGGGAAAAACAGCCCGTTTCCCACCTTCAGTAGGAAAAACAACCTGTTGGCACACCTTCTTTTAGCAAAATAGCCTGTTAGCATGGACACTAGGCACCTTCGTTTGGAAAAATAGCCCGTTGGGCATCTTTAGTGGGAAAAACAGCCCGTTGGGCACCTTTGATAGGAAAAATAGCCCATCGGCAAACCTTTGGTGGGCAAAATAGCCCGTTGGCATTGTTACTAGGCACGTTCGGTGGGCAAAACAGATCGTTAGCATGGCCGCTAGGCACTTTCGGTGGGAAAAACAGCTTGTTAGGCACCTTCGGTAGGAAAAACAGATCGTTGGCACACCTTCAGTGGGCAAAATAGCCCGTTAGCAATGTCGCCAGGCACCTATGATAGGAAAAATAGCCTGTTGGCGCACCTTCAGCAGGCAAAACAGACAGTTGGCACGGTCGCTACGCACCTTTAGTGGAAAAAACATTCCGTTGGGCACATTCGATGGGAAAAGTAGCCCATTAACACGATCGCTAGGTACCTTCGGTGGGAAAAATAGTTCGTTGGCACATCTATAGTAGGAAAAAAAGCTCGTTGGCATGGATGCTAGGCACCTTCGATGGGAAAAGAAATCCGTTGGTGCACCTTCGTTGGGCAAAATAGCCAGTTGGCACAGTTGTTAGGCACCTTCGTTAAAGAAAAGTGCCCTTTGGAATCCTTCAGTGGCAAAAATAGCCTGCCAACATGATCTGTAGGCACCTTTGGTGGAAAAAAATAGCCATTTTTAATGCCTTCGGCGGGTGAAATAACCTGTTGGTACAGCCGCTAGGTACTTTTGATGGGCAAAATAGCCCGTTGGACACTTTTGGTTAGAAAAACAGCCTATTGGCATACCTTCGGTGGCAAAACAACCCAATGGCACGGTCACTAGGTACCTTTAATGGGAAAAATATCCTGTCGACATAACTTCGGTGGGAAAAATAGCCCATTGGCACAGTCTCTAGGCACCTTCAATGGGCAAAAAAGCACGTTGGCATAGTCTCTACACTTTCAGTGGGAAAAACAGCCCGTTGGGCACCTTCGGTAGGAGAAACTGCCCATTGACACACCTTCGTTAAGCAAAACAACCCGTTAGCACGGACGCTAGGCACCTTCGTTGGGAAAAATAGCCTGTTCGGCATCTTTAGTGGGAAAAACAGTCCGTTGGGCACCTTCAATAGAAAAATAGCCCATCTGCACACCTTCAGTGGGCAAAATAGGCTGTTGGCATGGTCGTTAGGCACCTTTGATGGGTAAAACAGACCGTTAGTATGGTCTCTAGGCACTTTTGGTGGTAAAAACTACCTGTTAGGCACCTTCGGTAGGAAAAACAGACCGTTGGCACACCTTCGGTGGGCAAAAGAGCCCGTTAGCAATGTCACTAAGCACCTATGATAGGAAAAACAGTCTGTTGGTGCAGCTTCAGCAAGCAAAACAGCCTGTTGGTAGGATCACTCTGCATCTTTAGTGGAAAAAACATCCCGTTGGGTACATTTGGTGGGAAAAGCAGCCCATTGACACGATCGCTAGGTACCTTCAGTGGGAAAAATAGCTCGTTGGCATGGTTGCTAGGCACCTTCGATGGGAAAAGAAAACCATTGGTGCACCTTCGGTGCACAAAATAGCCAGTTAGCATAGTTTTCAGGCACCTTCGGTGAGGAAAAGACCCTTTGGGATCCTTCAGTGGGAAAAACAGCCTGCTAGCATGATTTGTAGGCACCTTTGGTGGGAAAAATAGCCCGTTTGCAACGCCTTTGGTAAGTGAAACAACCTATTGGTACAGTCGCTAGGCACTTTCGATGGAAAAAATAGCCCGTTGGGCACCTTCGGTTGGAAAAATAGCCCGTTGGCACACCTTCGGTGGGCAAAAAGCCCAATGGCATGGTCGCTAAGTACCTTCGCAGGGAAAAACAGCCCATTGGGCACCTTTTTTTAGGAAAAATAATGTGTCGACATAACTTGGTTGGCAAAATAGCCTATTGGCATAGCCTCTAGGCACCTTCGATGGGCAAAAAAGCCCGTTGGCACAATCTCTACACTTTTGGTGGGAAAAACAGCCCGTTGGGCAACATCGATGGGAAACATAACCCGTTGACACACCTTTAGTGAGCAAAACATCCCGTTGCCACGAACGCTAGGCACCTTCGTTGGAAAAACAGCCCATTAGGCATCTTCAGTTGGAAAAGCAACCCTTTGGGCACCTTCGATTGGGAAAATAGCCCGTCAGCACACCTTCGGGGGGCAAAATAGCCCATTGGCATGATCGTTAGGCACCTTTAGTGGGAAAAACAACCCATTGGCACACCTTCAGTGGGATAAACAGCCCGTTGGCACGACCGCTAGGCACTTTCGGTGGGAAAACAGCCCGTTGGTACCTTTGGTGGGAAAAACAGCTTCTTAGTACACCTTCAGTGGGCAAAACAGCCCGTTGGCATGGCCACGAGGCACTTTTGATGGGAAAAATAACCGTTGGCACACCTGCAGTAGGCCAAATAGCCTGTTGGCACGACCACTAGGCACTTTCGGCGAGAAAAACAACCCGTTGGGTACCTTGGTGGGAAAACACCCGTTTGGCACACTTTCGGTAGGAAATAGCCCATTAGCACGGTCGCTAGACACTTTTCGTAGGAAAAACAACCTGTTGGCACACCTTTAGTGGGCAAAACAGTCCATTGGCAATGTCGTTAGGAACCTACCGTAGAAAAAACAGCCCGTTGGCGCACCTTCGGCTGGTAAAACCACTCGTTGCCATGGTCGCTACGCACCTTCAATGGAAAAAACTTCATGTTGGGCACCTTCGGTGGGAAAAGCAGCCCGTTGACATGATCTCTAGGTACCTTTGGTAGGAAAAATAGCCCGTTGGCACATCTTTAGTGGGAAAAGCAGCCCGTTGGCAGGGTTGCTAGGCACCTTCGATGGGAAAAACAATCCGTTGGGGTACCTTCGGTGGGCAAAACAGTCAGTTGGCACAGTTGTTAGGCACCTTCGGTGAGGAACAGAGCCCTTTGGGAACCTTTAGTGGGAAAAATAGCCTGCTAGCAAAATCCTCAGGCACCTTCGGTAGGAAAAATAGCCTGTTTGCAATGTCTTCGGTGGATAAAACATCCAGTTGGTCCAGCCGCTAGGCACCTTCAGGGGGGAAAATAGCCCGATGGCACGGTCGCTATGCACCTTTGGTGGGAAAAACAGCCCGTTGGGGAACCTTCGGTGGGAAAAATAGCCTATCGGCACACCTTCGATAGGAAAAATAGCCCTTTGGCACAGTCTCTACACTTTCAATGGGAAAAACATCCTGTTGGGCCACTTCAGTGGTGAAAACAGCCAATTGGCACAACTTCGGTGAGCAAAACAGCCCGTTGGCACGGCCGCTAGGCACTTTCGATGGAAAAAATAGCCCATTGGGCACCTTTAGTGGGAAAGAAAGCCCGTTGGCACAGTCGCTAGGCATTTTTGGTAGGAAAAATAGCCCGTTGGGTACTTCCAGTAGGAAAAATAGCCCGTTGGTACACCTTCAGTGGGCAAAACAGCCCGTCGGCAGAGTCGCTAGGCACCTTTGGTGGGATAAACGACTTATTGGTGCATCTTCGGTAGGCAAAACCTATTGGCATAAACGCTAGGCACCGTCAGTGGAAAAAGGATCCTATTAGGCAACTTCGGTTGGAAAAGCAGCCTGTTGACACGATCGCCAAGAGCCTTCAGTGGGAAAAATAGCCAGTTGGCATATCTTTGGTGGGAAAAACAGCCTGTTGGCACGGTTGCTAGGCACCTTTGATGGGAAAAATAATTTGTTGGTGCACCTACGGTGGGAAAAACAGCCAGTTGGAATAACTGTTAGGCACCTTTGATGAGGAGAACAATCCTTCGACACCTTTAGTGGGAAAAACAGTCTATTGGCACAATTGCTAGGCACCTTCGGTAGGTAAAATAGGCCATTTGGAGCGCCTTAGGTGGGAAAAACAGCCCGTGGGCACAACTTTAGTGGACCAAACAGCCTGTTGGAACGCTCGCTAGGCAACTTCGATAGGAAAAATAGTCTATTGGCTCATCTTCGGTAGGCTAAACAGCCTGTTGGTCGGGTCGCTAGGCGCCTTCAGTAGAAAAAACATCTTGTTGGGCACCTTTGGTGGGAAAAGCAGCTCGTTGACAAGATCGCCAGGCACCTTTGGTGGATAAATAGCCTGTTGGAACATCTTTGGTGGGAAAAACAGCCCATTGGCACGGTTGCTAGGCACCTTCAATAGGAAAATAACCCGTTGGCTCACCTTTAATGGGTAAAACAGCCAGTTGGCACAGTTGTTAGGCACCTTCGGTGAGGAAAACAATCCTTTGGGTAACTTCAGTGGGAAAAACAACTTACTGGAACGATCACTAGGCACCTTCGATGCGTAAAACAGCCTGTTGGGCACCTTCGATAGGAAAAGCAGCCTGTTGGCATGGTCGTTAAGCATCTTTGGTGGTAAAAAAGCCTGTTGGCATACCTTCGGTGGGTAAAATAGCCTATTGGCACAGTCGCTAGGCACTTTCACTGGGAAAAACAACCTATTGGCACACCTTCGATGGGCAAAATAGCCCGTTGGCACACCTTTGGTGCGAAAAATAGCCCATTGGCATGGTCGCTAAGCACTTTTGGTGGGACAAATAGCCTCTTAGGAAACCTTCAGTGGGTAAAACAGTCACTTGGCCCAATCGCTAGGCACTTTTGGTTGGAAAAACAACTAGTTAGGACACCTTCAGTGGGCAAAACAACCCGTTGGCACAGACATTAGGCACCTTTGGCTGGAAAAACATCCCGTTGGGCATCTTTAGTGGGAAAAACAACCCATTGGGTGCTTTCGGTGGGAAAAATAACCCGCCAGCACACCTTCATTGGGCAAAATGGCCCATTGGCACGGTCGCTAGGCACCTTCAGTGGGTAAAACTGACCATTAGAACAGTCGCTAGGCACTTTCGGTGAAAACCAGCCCATTGGGCACCTTCAGTGGGAAAAACTGCCCGTCGGCATACCTTTGGTGTTCAAAACAACCTATTGGCACAGTCGCTAGGCACTTTCGATGGGAAAAACAACCCGTTGGGTGCTTTTGGTACGAAAAACATCCTATTGGCACACCTTTGGTAGGCAAAACAGCCCAGTGGCACTACTACTACGCACTTTTAGCTAGAAAAATAGCCCGTTGGGCACCCTTAGTAGGCACTTTTGGTGGGAAAAATAGCCCGTTGGGCACCTTCGGTAGGAAAAATAGCCTGTTGATGCACCCTCAGTAGGGAGAACAACTCGTTGGCATGGTCGCTAGGAGCCTTCAGTGGAAAAAACATCCTATTGGGCACCTTTGGTAGGACAAGCAACCCGTTGACAAGATTGTTAGGCACCTTCGGTGGAAAAATAGCTTATTGGCACATCTATAGTGGGAAAAACAGCCCATTGACACGATTGCTAGGCACCTTCGATGCAAAAAACAACCCGTTGGCACACCTTTAGTGGGCAAAATAGCCATTGGCACGGTTGTTAGGCATCTTCAGTGGGAAAAACAACCTGCTGGCACGATCGCTAGGCACCTTTGGTGGGATAAACAGCCTGTTAGGCACCTTCGATAGGAAAAGCAGCTCCTTGACATGGTCCCTAGGAAACTTCTGTGGCAAAAAAGTCCGTTGACACACTTTCGATGGGCAAAATAGCCCGATGGCACAATCACTAGGCACCTTTGGTGGGAAAAATAGCTCGTTGGCATACCTTTAGTGGGTAAAACAGCTAGTTGGCCCAGTCTTTGGGCACTTTCGGTAAGTAAAATTGCCCGTTTGATACCTTCAATGGGAAAAACTACCTATTGACACGATCACTAGGCACCTTTGGTGGGAAAAATAACCCGTTGGCACACCTTCAGTGGGCAAAATAGCCAGGCACACCTTTGATAGGAAAAAAAGCCTGTTGGCATGGTCGTTAGGCACTTTTGGTGCGACAAACAGCCCGTTAGGAAACCTACAGTGGGCAAAACAGTCTCTTGACACGGTCGCTAGGACTTTTGGTGGGAAAAACAACTAGTGGGAAAACAGCTAGTTTGTATGGACGCTAGACACCTTTAGTGGGAAAAATAGCCCGAGGGCACAATTGCTAGGTACCTTCAATTGGAAAAATAGCTCCTCAGCACACCTTAGTTAGGGAAAACAGCCTGTCGACATAGACGCTAAGCACCTTCAGTGGGAAAAATAGCCTATTGGCATGGTAATTAGGCACCTTCAGTGGGAAAAATAGCCCGTTTGGAACGACTTCGATGGGCAAAACAGCTTGTTGGCACGATCACAAGGCACCTTTGGTGGGAAAAAAACCTATTGGGCACCTTCGGTGGGAAAAGCAACCTGTTGGTAGGGTTGCTAGGCACCTTCGATAGGAAAAAAGCCCGTTGGCACAACTTCAGTGGGCAAAACAACCCGCTGACACAGTCACTAGGCATCGTCGATGGAAAGATAGCCTGTTGGCACACCTTCAGTGGGCAAAACAACCGGTTGGCATAGTCATTGGGCACCTTCACCCGTTGGGCACCTTTAGTGGGAAAAAAAGGCCTGTTGGCATAGTCGCTAGGCACCTTTGGTAGAAAAAATAGCCCATTTGCACGGTCGCTAGGCACCTTTAGTGGGAAAAATAGCTTGTTGGCACACCTTTGGTTGGTAAAACAGTCAGTTTCCACGAACGTTAGGCACCTACGGTGGGGAAAACAATACGTTGGCAAGCTCGCTAGACACCATTGGTGAGAAAAACAACCCATTGGCACACCATTGGTGGGCAAAACAATCCGTTGGCATGGTAACTAGGCACCTTCGGTAAGAAAAATAGCCTGTTGGCATACTTTCAATGGGCAAGACATCCTGTTGGCATAGACTCTAGGCACCTTCGGTAGGAAAAACAGCTCGTTGGGCATCCTCATTGGGAAAAACAGCCTGTTGGGCACCTTCGATGGGAAAAATAGCCCGTCAGCACACCTTCAATGGGCAAGATAGTCCGTTGGCATGGTCGCTAAGCACCTTCGGTGGGCAAAACACCTCGTTGGCACAGCCGCAAGGCACTTTCGATGGGAAAAATAGCCCCTTAGGCACCTTTGGTAGGAAAAACAACCCGTTGGCAAGGTCTTTAGGCACTTAGGGAAAAACAGCCCGTTGGGCTTCGGTGGGAAAAACAGCCCGTTGACACACTTTTGGTGGGCAAAACAGCATGTTGGCACGGTTGCTAGGCACTTAGGGTGGGAAAAACAGCTCGTTGGCACGATCTCTAGGCACCTTCGATGGGATAAATAGCCCGTTGGCACCGTCTCTACACTTTCGGTGAGAAAAATAGCCCGTTGGGTATCTTCGGTGGGAAAAACAGCCCATTGGCACACCTTCAGTGGGTAAAATTGCACGTTGGCACAGCCACTACACACTTTCGGTGGGAAAAACAGCC
>JANIIA010037278.1:0-12042 GCA_027478495.1 Erythroxylum alaternifolium
AGATGCACCTAACTCATAATGAGAACATCAAGATAATGGAAGATGCTACGAGGCATCTCATCTTGGAGGAAGAGCATTCTCAAAGATGTTTTCTGAGGCATATGAAGTTAGTTCTAGCTCATATGGAGCTATGAACAAGAATCACAAGCATTATGGTGGACACAATGGAAGAAGAATAAGAAATTCAACCACTCTCCTCAGGAATCTAAGAAGAAAAATGGAACCAACATAGAAAGGGAACGCGTCCCTTCAAGAGAAAGAGCATGAAACATGTGAAGTGCTATAATTATGATAATAAGGGCCACTTTGCTCGAGATTGTACTAACCTTAAGAAGGTACAACTTTATAGTACAAAAATTTGTTCTGTGAATGTTTCTTATTATGTTTTTCTAACTGAATCACATCCTTGGTGGATTGCAGACTCAGGAGCAACCAACCATGTAGTGAAGGATCGAGATTCCTTCACTGAGTTTCTTAAACTCCCACATGGTAGTCGATGGCTTTATTTAGGTGACAATTCTAGAGTTATTATACAAGGAATTGGTATATGTAAATTAGATATGCATGGAGGGCGACCCCTTATCCTACATGAGGTATTATATGCTCCACATATAAAAGATTTGTAGAAATCTTTTATTTGTGTTAAAATTGGTTAGACTCAGTTTCAATATAAATTTCTATAGTGGTGGAATGGATTTGTATCTTAGATCTATTTATTATGGTCATGGTTTTTTATGTGATGGTTTTCTAGTACTGGATGTGTTTAAGGAAAATAATAATTATTATTATTTATTATTTACATCTAGTGATTGCAACAATGATGCAACTTTATGGCATGCTAGACTATGAAATATTGGTGAAAATCGAATCAGTCGATTAGCTAAAAAAAGACTTTAAGGTAAATCTAAGTGAAGTAGATCTACCTACATGTGAGCATTGTTTAATTGGTAAAATGGCGAGAAAGCTATTTAGAGAGGGAACTCGAGCTTTATATCCATTACAATTAATTCATTCTGACATCTGTGGTCTAATGAATGTAAGGGCTAGATGTAGGGCAGTTTATTTCATCACCTTCATAGATGACTATACTCGGTATGGTCATGTCTATTTGATTTCTCATAAATCAAAAGCATTCGATTGTTTCATAAAATATATGAACTTGGCTAAGAATCAATTAGATAAGAAAATAAAATCATTATGAACTGATCGTGGACAATAATACTTGTCAGGCAAGTTCAAGGCTTTAAGTGATGAGAAAGGAATAGCAAGGTAGTTAACAATTCCTAGAACCCCACCACAAAATGGCGTCGCTAAAAGACAAAATAGGATGGCATTAGAAATGATTAGGTCTATGATGGCCCAAGTAAATTTACCATTCACTTTTTGGGGTGATGTGTTGCTAACAGCTACCTATGTACTTAATCATGTTCCCGCGAAATCAGTTATTAACACATCATATGAGTTATAGACTAGTAGGAGACCTGACATGTCAAGTCTCAAACCTTGGGGGTGTGCAGCCTATGTTCATGCTCTCTCTCACAAAAATGGGAAATTAGGCCCAAGGGGAAGAAAAAGTATTTTTATTAGATACTCAGAACACTCAAAAGGATACGTTTTCATTAGTGAACAAGGTAATAAAGGTATAACTAAATTTGAATAACGAGATGTAACATTTTTAGAGAATGATTTTCCTAAGCAAGACGAAATAAATAAATACCTATTATTATATGAGATACTTGATCAGAATAATTCTGTTATGAAGAATCAAGATGAGGAACCTCAACCAAGTGGGAGCAATTCCATAAAAAGGTTCTCCATGATGATAGATCTGAGTGGGAGCAATCAGATCCATCATAAATTAGTTTATGATGAACCTCATTTAAGACGAAGTAATCGAGGAATAATTCCCAGACGTCGTTTCGAGATTGAAGGAGAAATTAATATGATTGTTCCACAAAAGGAAGAAGAGCCAAGGAATGTAAATGAGGCTCTTACTGGCCCTGGTAAAGAAGAATGGATGAATGCAATGAAAGAATAAATAACTTCTTTAAGCTCCAATCAAGTATGAGACTTGGTTGAAAAGGCGTAAAGCAATTGGGAACAAGTGGGTTCTCAAAATCAAGTGAAAAGCTAATGACAGTATCGAAAGATAGAAGGCACGCCTTGTAGCAAAAGGATATACACAACATGGGGAATTGATTATGAGAAATTTTTTCATCTGTTGTGAAGTTTGCTTCAATTCTTCTTATTCTGGCTATAGTAGCTAGTATGGATCTTGAATTACATCAAATGGATGACAAAAATACTTTTCTCAATGGAGAATTAGAAGAAGAAATCTATATGGAACAACCTAAAGGTTTCATCAAGGCAAGTTAAGAAAATAAAGTATGCCAATTATTAAAATCGATTTATGGCCTGAGTCAGTCTTCAAGACAATAGTACATTTGTTTTTATAACGTAATCATTTCGTATGATTTTCAAATGATTGATGAAGACCATTGTGTGTATATTAAGAGATCCAAAGATAAATTTATGATTTTATCTTTATACGTGAATGATATATTGATTGCTTGTAATAACTGTGTGTTCCTTAAGCAAATCAAAGATTGGTTATCACCTAAATTTGAAATGAAAGACATGGGTGCATTGGCATATATTCCTGGAGTCAAGATTTCAAGAGATCATTCAAAGAGATTGTTATGGCTTTCACAAGCGATGTACATTCAAAGAATTCTTGAGCAATTCAGTATGTAAGATTCCAAACCAATTGATAATCCTATTGCTAAAGGTGAAGGCCTTAGTAAGAGAAATTGCCTGTCAACACCACAAGAACGGGAAAAAATGAAGAATGTTCCCTATACCAGTGCAGTTGGAAGTCTTATGTACACAATGATGTGTACAAGACCAAATATTTGTTATGTTGGTGGAATGGTGAGCAGATATCAATCAAATCTAGACCAAGCTCATTGGAAAGCAGTAAAGAGAATATTGAGGTATCTAAAGGGAACTGTGGACTATGCATTATGTTATGAAGTCAATGATTTACATATACAAGGGTATACCGATTCAGAATAGGGAGGAGATTTAGATGAAAGAAAATCTACCTCAGGATATATATTCTTACTAAAACATGGAGCAATATCCTGGAAAAGTAAGAAATAATCTTGCGTAGTATTATCCACAATAGAAGCTAAATTTATAACATTCTCAACTATAGTACAAGAGGCTGTGTGGCCTCATCGATTCTTAGTGCATTTGGGAGTCACTAAAAGAGAAATTGATCCAGTGACCATTAACTGTGACAGTCAAGTTGCAATCGCTTATAGTAAAGACCCTAATTTTCATCGTAAGATAAAACACATAGATACCAAGTATAATTATGTGAAAGATATAGTTGCACGAAGAGAAGTGAACATGAAATATATATCTACATGGGGTATGATTGCATACACAATGACAAAGATAATTTACAAATATGTATTTATTAGGCATGTAAAGTCACTAAGATTACATAGATGTTGACATGTACTGATAAATATTTCTCTTTGTATGTTCACTCATAATAATGTCATATTTTGGATATATTGTATGATGAAGATTATACATTATTTATCATTTGATTCCTGAATATATATGTTTTGCACAAATAAATTTTGGGATGAATTACAAGTATATGAGACAGATTAGAGACTGACCCTCT
Organism: Erythroxylum alaternifolium; assembly: GCA_027478495.1. Taxonomy (NCBI): domain Eukaryota; kingdom Viridiplantae; phylum Streptophyta; class Magnoliopsida; order Malpighiales; family Erythroxylaceae; genus Erythroxylum; species Erythroxylum alaternifolium. Next base: position 3,701 of record JANIIA010037278.1, read on the forward strand.
CACATGGGAAATCATTTTTAGTGTTTATGCTGGCTACAGATGAGACATGTTTAAAGTCTATTAACTAGGTGATAAATGAGAGCGAAAAACTTAAACCATAAATATCATGAGGAAATTGGTCCAAAGTGATTCAATGATCACTATATTTATCTTACGTTGCCAAATGTGAGGTTTGAACAGGTTTTAAGTAGATAAGTGAACTCAAGTTAAACATTAAGTATGTTTGAGCTATCATCTGTATGGTATTTCCTGAAAGAAAGATACTCAAGTTAAATAAAGTGGGAAAATATCGTAGCACATGACTCGTACCATGTGTGTAAAGCTTACCATAAAAGGGATTAATATAAGTCTTTAGATCTCATCTTACATTGTGTGAGACCCTTGAGGTTAAGAAGAACCTCATCATATACCTTTATGACATTTGTCTCATTCTTGAGAATTAAATTTAAGATTTGTTACTTTAGGTTATTTCCAAAAGATCATGCAAGATGCGATCATATGGAATAATTCTAGGAAAGAAAATTAAATTTAATTTAAAAGAGAATTGAGAACAGAGGAAGGTCATTTATTTAGATCGTTGACTTGCATGTAAAGTATTCATAAATGGCCATTGTCTCTTTAGTAGAGAACTTGAATACAGTCATGACACAAGAAACTAAAAGAGATCAAAGGAAAGTGTAAATGTGAGATATGACCTAGGGTATAGCATACAATGTCTACTCAAGGATACATAAGCCCTAAGATCAATTTGTTAATCGAGATGTCATATACTTATAATAGATATATGGTAATGTACTCTTTTCGTATGCTGGTCACACACCGGTTATAGAACAAGTATGAGCACTGTAGAGTTTTTTCATTAGATTAAAACCCGTCATATTTGAGTGGGAGATAATGAATCATTATACACCCATGAGGGGTATGATGGGTAATGTTTGTTCAATAACTACCAAAGGTAGTTAAATTTTTTACCAAGAACAAAAAGATGAGATGCTTTTGGTGTGTCTCTTCTGTACATTTGCTTTTAATATGAAGAAGAAGCATAAAATATATTTTGCAATACAGTGTGCTTTAATCGGTGGAACTACACCAAAAATTCAAGTATGTAATTTTTGTTTTGTATTCATATGAAACGACCCTGTTTAATATGATCTACATGATGATGTTCTTGATTAATTGAGTCTAACAGCTTCATTAGATAGAAGGATGAACATATAAGAATGAAAGAGGTGTTTCTAAGGAAATCAAAATAGTCATTAATAATTCTTTTCACATAGATTTTGAACGAGAAAACATATATTTGTTAATCAATTTCTATTTAATGGTAAGGAAGACTCTAGTTGTTTGAAATGATATATAAAAAAGGTAATATCTATATACTTAACAAGATGGTAGGAAAAGTCTACCAATTAGTCAGAAAAAATTTACTTAACTGGTATACAAACAAATAGATAAATGACACATAGCAATTTGCAGAGAATTCCAAAGAGAAGGGATGCACTTAAGAAGATAATTTTAAGGACACTAAAACTTCTCTTTTGGGGAATACTACTATAAGGTACATACTCTTGAAATTTGTGGGATTTATTATCCAATATGGTATCAGAGCCATAGATCCTTGAGGGACTGTGAGATTGGGTAAAACAAAAAAATAAAAATCTTTCAATGGTTGCTAGCAATTCAGCTACTCTCCTACCCCCAAATTTTAATAGTGGAAACTATCAAGTATGGGTTGTCAAGATAAAAGCTCATTTAAGAGGTCTCGGTTTATGGAAATGGGTGGAAGAAGAAAAGGAATTACTAACCTTGGGAAATAATACAATAGTAAATCAAATAAGAGCTCATAAAGAAGAAGCAGCAAAAGCTCCGAGAGTGTTATCTATAATTTTTCTGTAGTTTCAGAATAGTTTTCACAAGAATTTTGACTTATGAAACAGCTAAAAATGCTTGGAATATACTGAAAGAATTATATCAAGGCAATGAAAGAATGAAGAAGATGCAAGTTTTAAATCTCAAAAGAGATTTTGTAGCTTTGATCATGAAAGAACATAAGAGCATACAAGAATATTCTAATCGATTGATGACTTTGGTGAACAAAATACGAATGTTAGGGGAGGATCTATCTGAGAGCAAAATTGTAGAAAAGATTTTTATAAATTTTCCCAAAAAATTTGAGGCAAAAATTTCATCTCTTAAAAATTCAAGAGATATTAATGATTTAACTTTATCTGAATTGATTAATGCTTTGTAGGCCTAGGAGCAAAAAAGGACCATGCAGAAAGTTGAAACTAAGCAAATTAATGAAAGAGCTCTTCTAGCCAAATCATCAAAAGGAACAGGTAAAATTCCTAAATTTGATCATTGCAAGAAACCGAGGCATGAAGAGAAAGATTGTTAGAATAAGGGAAAATATCAATATTTCAACTGTAAAAGATTTAGACACCTAAAGAAAAATTGTGGAATGAAAAAGGAATAAGAAAATATGGCAGAGTTGGTTGATGAAGAAACTCTTTTTTGAAAGTTGGTAAGATGTGCACCAAGATGTGTTTGGAGAGACATGCTCCAATGATTGTAGGTTGGTGAGAAGGGCATCAACATGATGATGAGATGTGCATCAATCGGTGAAGAGAAGTGCTTCACATAATATTCTGAAGATGGGGAGAAGTGCTCCAGAAAATTTAAATCGTCAAGTAAAAGAAGTTATTTAAGAGCTGACTTAGCTAGAGTTGTCAATTTGTTTCCTAAACTGAATTCTGCAGATTAAATTTAAGGGAGGGTGTTAAGAATTAGTTTGATTTATGTCACATGTTTCTCAGGTTAATTAGTTGTCCGAGTCTTTAGGTAGTCAGTAAGTTTGTTGCTAAGTTGTTAAGTCATGATAAGTAGTAGTGGGTAGTTTTTATTTATGTTTTTGTTATAAGTTGTGACCCATATTTGCCACAATGCGTAAGCCTTATATAAGGCCTCTTTATTCTGATAATTTAAATTGAAGTGCGTGAGTTAACATCAGTTTCCCTTTATCTCATTATTCTCATCTTCTTTGCTCACTTCTTTCTATCATTTATGTTCAAAAAATCCAACACGTCCATCACAAGGAAAAAGTTTCTCTTGTAATTCATTGTAACTTTGTACAAGTATGTGACTCTAATTATAATACCAAATAAGATAAATGTGACTCTAATGAAAGTATGACCACTGAACCTGTAGGAGGACACTCCCACACGCCTATTGATCTCGCTTATAGAGTTGACTTGAAGCATATCTAATGGTGTGGTATCTTATGGGTTTGTCTTAATCATTTATGCTAAGCATAGTCATAACATGACTACGAGTAGGATATATACCTTCAAGAACATAGATAGATAATTTGATGCCTTATTTCCTTATGAAAGGTTGCCACTTTCTTATGATATAAGTAGAAGATAGCTTTGGTCTACATGGTTGTGGCCCTGATAGAGGCTCTAACCTTCAAGCAAAGACAAAGTATCACAGAGCCTGTACATTTTTCCATTGTCACAGCATATCAATGGCAATGGTAAAATTTCAACTTCTTACTTTGAATAACCTACTTTTTGTTCTCTTAACCAGTTCTGACAAGTGTATTCTTAAGAAACATTGATGGCATCTGCTATTTTTTAGGATTTGTGGGTTCGTTGCTTTCCTCATTTATATGATAACGACATATGCCCTTCACGTTTCGGATTGGAGTTACATCGACCATTCCAAGAGATACACGATGTGTAATATTCCATAACTGAGAAGATTGTCTCTGTAATCTTTGTATGTGAAGTTGCTCCTTGAAACTCGTCTAGTTGTTTCTCTTTGCAGGTCAAATGTGGGAAGAGAGGACACTTAGGACCTGCCTGCAATGCAGTTGGTTATGTGGATCGTCAGGTCTGGGGTGTCAATCATTTATACCAAGCCCCCGTTTGGAAGCGTTTAAAGGTTTGCTAACAACCATCAATTGCTCAAAATGCCCAATTTTCTACCTTTTCCTTCATGAACTTTCTGCTTAAACATGGTTACTCTTGCAGGCTTGCACACTTAGTTCTCCTAATTCTGGTCCACTTCGTGAAGATGCTCCTACTTGGTGCCGTGGTCCATTTGAACCTGAAGGCTTGTTGAGGTCTGACAATTGAATAGACTAATGACCACCAACTTATTAATTATATAGACAGTGCAAAACTTCATTTGATCTAACCGTATAAATAGCCTGTATACTTCTTGTCCAGTTCGATCTCGGCGATCATGTCTGGCACAATTGGCATTCATTATGGACATGTTTTGATTCATTTCAAGGTTAGAAGTTCTTAGTTAAATGTAGTCAGGGTGACTATGGAACTACTTAAGCTAAAACAAGTGGTCATTTTGCAGGATCACTCTGAGAGGCTCAAGCAATGGGTTTCGATCAGAGTTTTATTGCTTATTGCAACTATCATTCTTCATTTCACAGACAATGAGCTTCACTAGATAATAGTTTAGCAATATTTCTGGACAGTATGGATTTGACGATATGATTTGAATGGCAATAAACTTGACATGAAGTTATTTATGGGGTACATTTTTAGCCATTCCCATCAACAAGCAGCTTTATAGCTTTATGTAGAGAAATGTAAAGAGTTTGAACAAATTTACTGAACTGCAATTTGAATAAGAAGTTGCAGAATGTGAAGCTACATTGCTTCTTTCATTTCTTTTCAATATACAATACTCTAGCTATAATACATCATACTGAAAAATTTTAAAAAGTACAATGATGACAGACATTATCAATGTTTTGCCATTATCCACTAACATAAGTAAAGCTCACCTAATACATGACAAGCTAACTACATCATTACACTTGAACTTAATGTTTTTAGCAGCACTAAATCAGGTTATATTCCAACACTCTTTGATGCAAGTGCTGCTGAAAACACCAAGCTTTTCCCTGAGATGTTCAAAACAAGTTTTTTGTAATGACTTGGTACAGATATCAACTAATTGATCTTCAGAGGAACAATACTTCAGTTTAACTTACTTCTCCCTCCCAGCTTCACGAATAGCATAATATTTTATCTTAATATGCTTAGTTTTTCCATGAAGCACTGGATTCTTTACCATGGCCACAGCAGACTTATTATCATAGAAAATTGATGTTGGTTTCTTTTGGTTAAACTTTAAATCACAGAGAATCTTCCTTAACCGCAAACATTGATTCACAGTAGCTGGTGCAGCTTCATATTCAGCTTCGGCTGTGGATTGAGCTATGGAACCATGCTTCTTTGTGCTCCAACATATCATGGCAGAACCAAGAGAAAAATAATATCCAGAAGTGCGTTTCATGTCTTCCAATGAACCAACCCAATCACTATTGGTAAAGCCAATTAAATTCACACAAACAGTAGTTTTATAGTGTAGTCCATAATCTATGGTGCCTTGCATATATCTTAGAACCCTTTTTACTGCTTTAAAGTGGAGCTCAGTAAGAGAACTCATGAACCTAGACAACAGACTAGTGGCAAACATGATATCTAGTCTAGTGATCGATAGGTATAATAAAGAACCTACTGCACTTCTGAATAATATAGCTTCAGCTGGACAAGAGCCACCATTGCTTATTAATTTTACACCTTGAACTCTAAGACAGCTGACAGATTTAAATTTTCCAAGACATAATTTCTTCAACAATCCACGAGCATACTTGTCTTGTGAAACAATAATACCCTATGCACATTGTTTGCCTTGCATTCCTAGAAAATAGGACATCATTCCCAGGTCATTCATCTTAAAAACTTGCTCCATTTCTGCCTTAAATTTCTAAATAGCGTATGAATTGTTTCCTGTTAGCAATAGATTATCAACATACGCAGAAACCACTAGAATTTCATTTTCTGAAGCTTTAAATAGAGAGTAGCTTCATTGCAGCTTTTTTGAAAACCAAACTCAAGCAAATACTCATCAATTCTTGCATACCAGGCCCTTGGAACTTACTTAAGTCCATAAAATGCTTTATTTAATAAATACACCTTGTCAGTATCTCTTTTGAATCCCTCTGGTTGCTCTACAAAAATTTCTTCTTCAAACATGCCATTAAGGAAAGCAGACTTGACATCAAGTTGAAACACTTGCCATTGAAGATGTACAGTAATGGAGAGCAGAATCCGAATTGTGTCAAATCTTTCCATAGGAGCAAATGTCTCATTAAAATCAATTCCAAGTTTTTGTGCATAACCATTGACAACCAATCTGGCTTTAAACTTGTTGATTGTCTCATCAGGATTGAGTTTTAATTTGAAGATCCATTTCAGACCTATCACCTTCTTATTAGTTGGTCTTGGCACCAACATCCATGTGTCATTTTTGTTGATCATACTAAGCTCCTCCTCCATTGTAGCTCTCCAATTTTCACAATTCAAGGCTTCATTCACATCAGTAGGTTCATGCACAGCAATATGACATCTTGAATAGATGTCATCTATGGTTCTAGTACCTCTTACAGCACCATCTTCATCTGACTCATCACTCAAAATGTGCTGTGGTTCCTCCTTAACTTCAACATTTTCTGATTGAGAAAAAGATGCAGTAGATTTGATATTCCAATCCTATACACCTGATTCATCAAATTTTACACTCTTGCTCATATAAACTCTATTAGTGAGAGGATTTAAAATATTATATCCTTTTGAAAGATTGTTGTAGCACACAAAAATTCCAAGTTCAGCATGTTAATCAAGCTTGTCTCTTTAATTGTTAGGCACATGGTAGTAACATACACTGCCAAAGACTCTGAGATTATCAACAGATGGTTTAACTCCAAACCAAGATTCAAATGGAATTTCACCTTTAACAGATTTAGTTGGAAGCCTATTTTGCAAGTAGACAGTAGTGTTGACTACTTCAGCCCACAGAATTTTTGGTAACTTCTTCTCCAACAGTAAGCATCTGGCCATGTTCATGATGGTTCAGTTTTTCCTTTCATAGACTCCATTCTGTTATGGAGTAGGTGACAGCGAGTTGATGATGTATTCTAGCTGCTTGAAGATATTTCTTGAAGGCATTTGATGTATACTTAGTGCTATTATTAGACCTGAAGGTCTTGATTGATAACGCAAACTGATTTTCAACTGCTGGCTTAAACTTAGTGAAGACTTCAAACACTTCACTTTTATGCTTTAAGAAATAAACCCAGCAAAATCTTGAATAATCATCTATGAACAAGAGAAAACACCTGCTGGAGTTGAGTCTGCAAATGCTCATTGGTCCATAGACATTCGAATGCACTAGCTGTAGCTTCTCTGTAGCTCTTGTAGCTTGATTCACAAGAAAGGGTGTTTTGCTCAACTTTCCTAGATGACAGATTCCACACACACCAGTATACTCATTAATTGAGTTCAGATCATTCACCTAAATCTTGTATTTGCTTCAATGAAGTAAAGTTGGTGTGTCCAAATCTTTTATGCCATAGACAAGTGTTGTCTTTGATAGAAACATGAACACTAGCAGTAGCATTGGACCATTTGATAGGAAAATTTCTCCTCTTCATCTCAACTGATGAAACTTCAATTCTATGTGAATCTCGAATGGAACAAATTCTATTTTCAAAAATTAACTTATAATCCTTTTCAAGCAATTGACCAACACTTAGCAATTCATGTCAATCTTAGGTACATACAAAACATCTGCTATATTTTTCATTCCAGAAGGAGTTTGAACACAAATGGTACCTTTCCCTTCAACATGTACCATTCTGCCATCTTCCAACTTCACTCTACATGCAAAATTTCGATCCATGTTAGTAAAAAGAGTTGGATCAACTGTCATGTGGTTTGTACAACCACTATCCACAAGCCAAACTCTAGAAAATTGAGTTGCTGCATGCATTTCTTCAACAGCTGCAAACAACTCATCCTTTTGTTCTTCAACACTTTCAGTAACTTCTGCCGGCTGAGCTCTAGCTTGCTTCTTTGGATTTGATTTGCATACCTTCTCCATAATAATAATAATAATAAAATATAAATAAAATTAATAATAATAATAAAACTTGTTAGTAGAAAATTAATAATAATAATAATAATAATAAATATAATTAAGGAGTTTAATAATAATAAATATAATTAAGGAGTTTAATAATAATAATTAATATAATTAATAATAATAAGAATAAGTAGAAAATTAATAACAATAATAATTAATATTAATAAGAATAATAAATTTAATAATAATAAGAATATTGTTAAAAATAAAAATAAAAATAAATAAAATTAACAAAATATATAATAATAAGGATTTATTAATCATAAAAATAATAAATATGATAATAATAAGGAATTTAATAATAATAATAATAATAATAATAATAA
>JANIIA010037308.1:0-12041 GCA_027478495.1 Erythroxylum alaternifolium
AACCCTCCTCCCCTCTCCAATATTCTACAGCCCATCCTCCTTCCCCATCCCTCTCTACAACTATCCCTCCCTCTACCTCTACCATTCCTCCCAAACTTTCTGTCCCTACCGTCGGTGACATTGCTAGAGGATCTAGGAAGACATTGAAACAAGTTGTGGGAGATAACTTTGATTCTTCCTTGGTCTTCAGTCCACCTGTAGAGATAGAAGGAAACCTAATGGTGGCTCCTGGTTTAGACATTCTGTAGGACGGAGCTAGGACATAGGAAGCTACTCTTGTTGGTTTTTTTATGGACAAAAGGCCTGCTTATCTAGCGATACAACCATGGACTCAGAGAAACTAGAAAGGGAGAGGTCTAATGGAGGTAATGCTAACAGAGGAAGATAACTTAATATTTTCCTTCTCTTCGAAATTGGAAGCTCAAAAGGTAATTGAAGATGGCCCTTTGCACATCTATCAACTCCCTTTATTTCTTCAAAATTGGCAACCAAGCATGGAATTAGAAAAAAAAGCAGAACGAAGAACATTCCTCTATGGGTGAATATTCACAACATTCCTTTAGAATACAAAGGGTTTAAGTATGCTAGCTAGTTACGTAGGAAAACCAATATGTATAGATGAAAACACTGCGTTAAGGAAAAAGGTAGGATTTGCTCGGTTATATGTGAGTATGGATATTTCTCAGGAAATGAAAGACAGCATCCCTATCCTAAGGTTGGAAAATGAACACTCTCTTAGAGAGGATAAAGTTATAGTAACATACCAATGGAAATCGTCTCTTAAAGCTCAAGGCCAAGAATGGAAAACTACAGGAAAAGTCTTCATTAGAGGTGACTATTAGGGGGTGATGGGTACGGAAAGTATATTTCAAAAGATAGAAAAGAACGTGAGGAGGCAGAACAAGTATCTAAAAATCATGAACTAGTTCAGGTTGATAATGATTCTCCTATAAATAGGGAGATCATTCTTGAAGAGAATAGCCCAGATTCAGACCAGCAAGAAGAAGCTCTTCAAAATCCATTGGGTGACCTAAATAAGTTATTAATGAATAAAGGGAAGAATGTACTAGAAACTAGTGGAATTAATCCAAGTGGAGGAGTTCTTGATCCCAAACATAATGAAGAAAGCTACAGAAGGTTGATCTGTAGAATGGAGTTTCTCAAAAGGAGCAGTTTGTTCAGGTTATCTCTTGAAAAAGTAACAGGAGCAGTAGGAAAGGCTCTAAATCGAAAAGTAATCTCTTACGACTTTGATTATATGGAATGTTTGTGGAATAAATAACCCTTCCAAGCTCAATGCGATAAGGGATTTTGTTTTAAAGGAAAATTCTTTGATTTTCTATCTTTTAAAAATTAAAATTAGAGAAGATAATCTGAATAAACTATGTTTTTTAGGTAGCAAATGACAATTTCTTACAAACTACCAAAGTTATGCCTATAGAAGGATTATTATTACTTATGATGGTGAATTCTTGGAGGTGAAGATTCTGGAATCCAGTCAGCAGTTTATTCACACTAAGCTCTACTTCAAATGGAAAATTCTTGTCCTTTAGCTACATTTGTCTATGGTTTTAACATTGTGTTTCAAAGAACCAAACTCTGGAATTCTCTATGAAGAATTAAGGCTTCGGTTAATGCTTCATGCTTAGTTAGTGGTGACTTTAACACCACTCTATTCATATCAGAAGAAAAAGAAAATTGTAACTTACTTAACTATTCTTCTAATATGTTCAATTGTATATAGGAGGTGGAACTTATAGATTTAAAATTTGAAGGCCATAAGTTCACTTGGTCAAACAAACAAAACTCTATTTGGCACATTAGGAAAAAGTTAGATAGGGCAATGGTTAATGTGGAATGGCTAAATACTTTATTAGGAAGCTTAATAAAATTCCTAAACCCTAGAATTTCTGACCATACTCCTATAAGGATTAATAACTTGTTTACTACTACCAGAATCCATCATCCTTTAAGGTTTAACAATTTTTTGGTAATTATGGAAGGGTTTCAACAAGTAATAATAAAGGGTTTGGAGTGTGAGTTCTATGGGACTAAGCAGTACATTTGCCTCCAAAAGCTCAAGTTTATTAAAAAGGAATTGAAGGCCCTTAACTTAAAAAGAGGTCAGAATATCTCTAAGGAGATAGAAATAGCTAGAGATAAACTTTCAGTCATTCAGAAATCATTGGCAGATAATCCCACAGATGGTACTCTAGCTATAGCTAAAAAGGAAGCCCTTAAGAACTACTTATAATTGTTCGATAATCAATGTTCTATATTGAAGCAAATAGCCAGAGTTAATTGGATAAAGGATGGGGACAGATGCACTAATTTCTTTTTTAATTCAGTGTTAGCCCGAAATAATGTAAACAGAATCACTTCTATTAAAACTGAAGCTAGTAAGGTTGTGCTTAGACAAGATGGAATTGTCATGGAAGCAATGAATTTTTACAAAAACCTCCTAGGTTCAGACAATTCCCCACCAAGATTTGGAGTTGATCTTAGGCAGTTTGTTTTAGTAAGAATTTCTGAACATGAGGCTTCTTTGTTAATTAGACTAGTTATAGATTAAGAAATAGAGAGGGTTGTTTTTAATATGAATGGCTCTAAAGCATCGGGAGCTGATGTTTTGAATGCTTCTACCGAAAAGCCTACAGTAGTGTAGGAGGGTTAGGTAAGGAGGTTGTGTATGAGTTTTTCATAAAAGGTGTACTGCTTAAAGAGATTAATAAGACATTCCTCAATTTGGTCCCTAAAAACTCCAACCTGATCACCTGAAGTGAAGTCAGACCTATTTCCTGTACTAATTTCCTCTATAAGATCATCACCAAGATTTTGGAAAATAGGCTGAAGGAGGTTTTACACTTACTCATCAGTGAGAATCAAGGAGTTTTTATGAGCAACAGGGATATTAGGTATAATATTCTTCTAGTGCAAGAGTTTTTGAAAGGGTATAATCATAGCAAAATCCCTCAAAATATTACTATTAAAGTGGACTTACATAAAGTTCTTGATAGTGTGAACTAGAGTTTTCTACTATAAACTATGGAGGTCACGAAATTTCCCCATAGTTTCATAAGGTGAATTCAAGACCACATCACTACCGATCCTACGAAATATTGATAAATGGGAGCCCTACAGAGATGTTTAAAGATAAAAAAGGACTTAGGCAAGGGGATCCTCTGTCCCCTTATCTGTTCCTAATTTGCAAGGAGGTTTTTACTCAAATGCTAAAGTATAACACTTCAAAAGACTCCATATTCAAATACCATTCCAAATGTAAGAGGCTTTCTCTAACAAGCTTATGTTTTGCAAATGATCTTATTCTTCTAAATAAGGTTAATGTTCGCTCAGTCTCTCTTTTGGTGAGTACTCTCAATTCTTTTAAGGAGATGTCGAGTCTGAGTATGAATCTCCATGAAATTTATTTCATGCTCTCCAAAAGTGCTTCTCACCTTTCTAATGCCTTGTCTCTAGCTATGAGTATGGAAATCAAAGATCTTCCCCTTCTATATTTGGGCATTCCTATCTCATCCAGGATGCTAAGGTTTTGTCAATATATCTCATTAATAGAAAAAATCCAGAAAAGATTGGGGTCATGGACTAATAAAGCATTATCCTATGGAGGGAAACTTTAGCTTCTAAAGTCAGTAATTATGTTAATGCAAACTTACTAGTTTTCCTACCTATTTCTCTCCAAAGGGCTTACTAAAACAATTCAAAAACTGATGAAGCAATTTCTATGGGGGAAAGTAAATGGTGAGAAAGGAATAGCAAAAGTTAGTTGGAAGACCATTTGTCAACCAAAAGAGGAAGGATGATTAGAATTGGAGTCAATTAACAAGAAAAACATATTACTTATGACCAAGAGGATTTGGAGAATCCTAAGTGAAAAACAATCAATATAGATCGAATGGATTCACATCTATTTATTAAAAGGTGAGACTCTTTGGGCTCTAAGAATCAAAGACAGTTACTCTTAGTTCTTTAACCAAATTCTTATAATGAGAGAAGAAGTTCAATAGTAAATAACTTGTCAAATAGGGGCAAGGGAAGAATTTCCTTATGGTATGACAACTGGATATGGCAAGGAGCTTTAATTCATAATCAGTTGGCAAGAACTTTATTAGAGAGGTTCCCTAAGAAAACTAAGCTCTATGAAATAATTAGAAATGAAATTTGGATGTTATCATCAGATGAGATTAGACTCTTACATATTTGGCAATTTAGAAGCCTCGAAATGAAAGACATTTATTTATGGAATTGAATTCCAGTTTTAGAAATAACTATAAGGGAAGCTAAAAAGTTGAGGGATGGGACAGCTAATAGAGTAGGATGGTATCCCCTAATTTGGAATAAGTTTCTTAGACCTAATACTGGTTTTCTTCTCTAGCTAGTTATGTTGAACAGACTCAGCACTTTGGATAGGCCGAAGTTCCTATCCTCCTCTAAGATATGTATTCTTTGTAACCTAGAGGATGAAACTAGAGATCATCTCTTCTTCGAGTGTGTTTTCTCTAAAGAGAATTGGGCTAAAATCTCTAGACTATATGCCCCTGGGTTTAACTATTGTACACTCTCTAACATCCTACTGGAGTTATCTCATCTACATCTTTCTCAATATGATAGGGTTATTATAATGGTCTAGGTTACTACATACACTCAAGTAGTTTGGAATGAGAGGAATAACAGAAGGTTTAAAGAGAAAGCTAACTCTTTATTCTCTTTTATACAACTCATTATTGCTACCATAACAGAACTGATTACAAATTAGTTAAACTTGCACTATACAGAGGAATGGCTCTCACATAGAGAATATAGTCTTCGCTGTCTATTCCTAATTCACGTTACTCAAAAAAGTTTCATACAACCTGGGTTCAGTTTAGAAAAGTAGTGATCTCTCATGCATAGAAATTCCTGGATTCTAGCAAATTATTCATTCACCTACTCACGAAAAATTACTAAAGTATAGGTGGATCTGAACTTATTTGTTGGAAAGGAAAGGGCTTTCTCAGATATGCTTCTTCCTTAGTCACGTCTTGCTTGAAGGAACAATGTTTTCCCATTAGATCCCTGTTATCAACATATAGTTTGTTATTTTGTGGAGATTCATATAAATAAAGGATGGAATCATACCAAGTTGAGAAGTTTACCTGAGTCGAGATCACCCTTTCTGACTCGTCACCATAGAGTAGAACCCCCAAAGCTCCAAAAGAAAGCAATGTGTGAAGAGTCAAAAAACAATATCATTATGCCTAATTGCTAAAATTCAACGCAATTTCGAAGTTGAGTATGTTACCTGAGTTAAGATCTTCTTTGTGTGTAGAAAAGAGTAGAAAAACACCATAGAGCCACACCGCTAGCCTCGCATCAGACCATCACCTCTCACCCTCCCAAATTGAGAAGCATCTGAAGATTCGAGAAAGATGCATTTTGCTATACCCAAAATGTTAAATGACTTTGCTTACTAAACATTGTTCTGAACGTCACTGTTTTGTCTTAACCTAGATATATCATTATTTCAAGTGGGTCTATCTCATATGGGAGAGTCCCTCTCCCGATGTAAACTTCTCTATTTTTAATGAATTTTTAAATTCTAAAAAAATCCAAGATAATGAAATATATATAGAGAAAAGAAAAATATGGTTTGGTGTCTTGATCTGGAAATCTAAAAAATCTATAGCTACTCTTGATGTCTTCTCTTTGATCTATTTGAATCTGATATACAACCTCCTTTTTTATTTTTTATCCTTCAATACTTCTCGAGGCTTTTAAGGTTCTTTCTATGATTTTCCCACTTAATTTGGTTCCAAAAATGCCCCAAAACGTCAAAAGTACATTAAAAACTCGTAAGTTGGATAAGTTGAAATTTGCTAAAATTTGCTCCATGTTATCGTGGCTTCTTCCATTCTTCAAGTTCTTCATCTTTTCTTTAATTTCCTATTTCCATTCACTCATAAACACATCAAAAACCCCATGAAACATAAATTTAATATCAAATTCTTGATATAAACTAATCAAATATAAACACAATTCTAACTCCTAATCATATAATTATCATCTAAGGAAACACTTAAAAACACACTCAAACACCCAGAGAACATGCTATAATATAAATCCATCATCACCCCTACACTTACCTAGGCTTGTCCTTAAGAAAAACCTGAAAACACAAAAAAAAAACACACATAAACACACAATCATACAACAATAAAATAATAGTGCAATGTCATCAATTCTCATGGAATTAACTTAACCTCAAACATCAACCACTTAAAAGGCATCAACATACTAAATTATTCCTTTCATGTTTAAGTTTTTTTATTCAAATATACATATCAATCAAACTATTAACACCTTATTTATACACCTATATTACTTGTAAGCATGCACTTATTATTAATGATCAATTAAATAGGCAAATTATTGCTAAGTAACCCCTTATAAAAATTCTTGCTATTTTTAAGATCAATAGGTTTAATTTTATTATAAACACCATCTTTTTAGATTTTCTTTAATGATCACCTATTCTTTTAATGCGAAGGTAAACAACTTGTCATAAATATCCCCTGGTTACTCAACTAAGTTATGTTTTTTTTATTTAGCTTGGTGGAGTGTCATTCTAGCCTTTTGATGCAAAGACAAACATTTTTTCATGAATTCCCCTGGTTACTTAGCTATATCACAACTGTCAACTGGCTACCAACTCTATTCCTAATCCAATTTTCTTACAAATGGTCAATGAAATAGTAATTTTATTTTTTTCACATTCTTAACCTATCTTATTTCTTCTTAGTCAAGCACTCTCATTAAAAGGTAATAATGATGCTAACTAATTTAACTAAGTGTAATTATAACGTATCCAAACAAGTGTCATAAATTGAAAGAATAGGTTACATATCCTAATTACATGCATATTCATCCCAAAGACACTTAAAACACAAAATTCAAAAGTTATTATGCCTTTACAATTTAAATGATCATGTTTAAAGTAAGCTGATTCCATTCAATTCATGTCATTAACACATTCACACAATACACACATCATGCAACCAAACGTTCACACAAAGTCAACCTAATCAAAACTAACACAATGCAAATGTCAATTTCACACACAAATGATATGTGAATGCATAAACATCCCCACACTTGAACAATACATTGTCCTCAATATGGAAACCAAAATAGTCTAAATAAAAAGATATAACAATAAAGAAAAAAGTAAGAATAAGAAAAAATTATGGTAATTCAGGTGGTGATGATGTTGGAGATGGAACTTAGATACACTTCATGTCATGAGCTTCCATCAAGTCAACTCTCTACAAATAAACATAAAGCATAAAAGATAATAAAGCACTAATAAAATAAAATGAAAACAAGGAAAAAATGAGACATATCCTAATTTTTGGGTTGCCTCCCAAGTTTAAGGTCATTAGCGCGACGTACCCTTCTTCTTTACCATCAACTTGGGTTTATAATTAGAGACTTGCTTTCACCTTTTTCTCCACATAGTAGTTTAACAATCTGTGAATAAGTGATATGTTGTAAGATAATAATAATAAGGAGATAATTGATCAAATTAAGAAAACCAAGTGATTCCATTAATTTCTTTTTCCATAACAAACTACCAATAAAATAAGGAATGATGAAACTTCCTGAATCTTTAATTAACTCCAATAGTTTGTCTTATGAGAAGGAGAACTGCTCATTTTTGTCCTCATTCATCTTTTTCCACTCTTTTATTTCAATTCTTGAATAGAGACTTCCTTCTTTTCTTCATCCGCTATTTCCTTTATTCTTTGTTTATCTTTCTTTTCTTGGATAGCAACTTCCTTCGTGAATTCAACCTTTGTCTCCTTTTCACTTTGAAGCATTAATAGGATCTAATAGCATATTATGTCTGACGCATTTTCAATATACTCATATGGTATATTCTGAGGCCAATTTTGTATGTAATATGGACACTCCTCATATAATTTGGTGCCTGACATTGATAATTGTAGTGGTTACCCCAATAATTGTCACAACACAACAAGGATATCAGTTTTACTTCCATGTTGTTTAGAATAGTGTATTCCTTATGAACAACGCATTGATAAGTTGCCAAATTGAACCTCCAAGTTATGAATGGTATAGGAGTGGTTCTTTATTATTTGATCAAATTTGGCTTCCATCCTCTTTTAACTTTCATCTTGGTTATCAAGCTTAGAGCTTAGCATGTCTATTAACTTGTCTTACTTCGACCCCAAGGATCAGAGCCTATCTTTCTTGAAATTTGGTGGACCTTACACTTTTATGTTGTTTACTGCCTTTAGTCCAAGGATAATTTGTATAATTCTACCACCAAAGATTATATGAGTTTAAGTAACTCTCATTCATAATGTAATGCCTTCACTAGGTTAGAAGAAAAGGTCTACAAGTTGTTCAGCTTGAAATTGCTATTTTTTAAAATCTTGTGTTCAAGCGCCTATAATCACATAATAAAAGTATTATAATCCTTAAATCAAAGGAATTTAAATTGAATAAGATGCATTGGCATATCATTTGTGTGTAAAATTAGCATTTGCATTGTGTTAGTTTTTTATTAGGTTGGCATTATGTAAACATTTGGTTTCATGATGTATGCATTATATGAATGTGTCAATGGCATGAATTGAATGGAATTGGCTTAC
This sequence comes from Erythroxylum alaternifolium, assembly GCA_027478495.1. Taxonomy (NCBI): domain Eukaryota; kingdom Viridiplantae; phylum Streptophyta; class Magnoliopsida; order Malpighiales; family Erythroxylaceae; genus Erythroxylum; species Erythroxylum alaternifolium. The sequence continues at coordinate 8,673 of JANIIA010037308.1, forward strand.
CTTGAACGTGGTTATTTAAATTGTAAAGGCATATTAACTTGTGAATTTTGTGTTTTAAGTGTCTTTGGAATAAATATGCATGTTAATTATGATATGGCACCTATTCTTTCACTTTATGAAATTTGTTTAGATACATTTATAAGTACAATCACTTAAGTTAGTAGACATCATTAGTACCCTTTTATGAGAATAATGACTAAAAAGAAATGAGGTAGATTAAGATATAAAAAATATGTTAAATTTTTATTCTGTAGCCTTTTTTAAGAAAATTGGGTTAAGAATAGAGCTAGTAGCTAGTTAAGAGTAGTTAATAATAGAGCTGCTGGCCAGTTGAGAGTAGTGATATAGCTAAGTAAATGGGGGAATTCATGACAAAATGTTTGTCTTCACTTCAAAAGGCTAAAATGACACTCCAACTAAGCTAAATAGAAAAAATGCAATCTAGTTAAGTAACCAAGAGATATTATTGACAATGTGTTTACCTTCACGTCAAATAACTAGGTGATCGTTAAATAAAATATAAAAGGATAATTCTTGCAACAAATTAAACCTACTAATCTTTTAAAAATGTGAAGAATTTTCATGAAAGGTTACTTAATGATAGTTTTCCTTTTTAATTGATCAATAATAAATAACTAAATGCTTACAAGTGCCATAAGTGTATGAATAGGGTGTTAATATTTTGATTGATGTGTGTATTCAAATCAAAACATTTAAACATGAAAGGAATAAGTTAGTATGCTGACACTTTTTAAGTGGTTGATATTTAAGGTTATCTTAATTCTGTGAGATTTGATGTCATTGTACCATGATTACATAGTTGCATGATTACGTGTTTATATGTTTATTGTTTTGTTTTATTTGTGGTTTTAGTTTTTCTTGAGCACAAGAAAAGGTTTAAGTGTAGGGATGTTGATAGGTGTAGGTTATAGTATGTTTTCTAGGTGTCTGAGTGCACGTTTAAGTGTTTTCTTATATGATAATCATGTGTTTAGGACCTAGAAATGTGTTTTTATTAGTAAGTTTATGTGATGTAATTGGTTGATTATTCTACAGAAATAATTTGATCTTAACTTTATGTTTCAAGGGGTATTTGATGTGTTGCTAATGAGTGCAAATAGGAAAAGTGAAAAAAAGATGAACTTAATAATAGAGCTGCCACGATCATGCACAATACCACTATTGTGCAAAGCAAGCCATAATCATGAGATGTGTTTTCTAGTGCATAAGTTTTTTGTATCTTGACATTTCAGAGCTATTTTTTGAACAAATTAAGTGAGGAAATCATAGAAAAACACCAAAAAGGAGGTTGTACATCAGAATCAAAGAGGAGACATCAATAGCAACTGTAGATTTTCCAAATTTCTAAATCAAGACACCAAACTATTTTTCTTTTCTCTTCATAAATTTCATTGTCTTGGATGTTGATATGTATTATTAGGATGTTAAACATAATTATGGTTTTCTAAATCCATATTAGGGATTGTTCTTAATATATTTTGTTAAACCTTATTCTTGTTGAAATCAATATATATATATCAATGCTTTGTGATATTTATTATGCTTGTACTTGGTAATAAATCGATAGAGTGAATCAAGTTATTAAGGTGCACAACAAGATTTGGTAGTTTAATAGACCTCAAATATAAGATTAATAAAAAATTGAAGAGAGATCTTAATTGTGAATTAATTATCTTTAGGATTACTTTAAATCTAATTGAATAGCTAGGATTAGTTTTATGAATCGACAGGTTACCATTTTATTATTATCGATTTCAATTGGGATTACTTGATTAGATGGGGTAATAAAAACCTTAGGATATCTAGTATCAAGCATAAATTGAATCAACAAGGTAAAGAAGTTGATAGAATAATTCCTAGGCTTCAATTAGTAATTAACTTTAATCTTATTGTTATTCTCTATTATTCACTTATTTGGTTATTTAGTCTTATTAGTTGTTTTAATTTTAGTAAATTTATTTTAATTCTAGTAATCTTTTAGTACCTTAAACAAAGTGCATTCAAGTTCTTAAGTGTCTGATAAATCCTAGTGGGAACGATACCTTTTGTACTACAAGTTTAAGATTTGTATATTTACGATATTGAAAGCTTTTACTTAAAACTATCAATAAGTTTTTGATGTCTTTGTAGTATAGAGGTGAGTATTCTAACCTATCAAGTGCGAGACCTTGGTTTGATCTCCTATAATGACACTAAAAACTTGTTGATAATTTTTATATAAAAATCTTCCAATACCGCAAGTATACGAATCATAACTTGTAGTATAAAAGATATCGTTCCCGTGAGGATTATTTAGTCGCCTAACAACTTAAATATACTTTGTCTAAGGTAATAAAGATTTAATTAATTAAATTAAATTAAAGTAACTAAAATTAAAACAAACTAATAAAACTAAATAATCGAATAAATGAATATTTGAGACTAGCAATAAGAATAAAGTTAATCAATGATGGAAACTTAAGAATTATTCTATCCTTATTGATTCAGTTTATGCTTGATCCTAGATGACCTAAGGTTTTGTTCTTGAGATCTAATCAACTAATCCCAATTGAAATTAATAATTATAGAATTGCAACCTCTCGATTCACAAAACTACTCCTAACTATTCAATTAGATTTAAAACAATCGTAAAGATAATTGATTCACAATTAAGATCTCTTTTCAATTGTTTATTAATCTAATATTTGTAGGTCGATTAAGCTACTAACTCTCGTTGCCCATCTTAACATAATCCAAATCAACATCCAATACAATGAAAGATATGAAGAGAAAAGAAAGAAAAATAGTTTGGTGCACTACAAGAAAACGGTAATTTAGCGACGGAATATACTGACGGAAAAGGTAAATATTCCGTCGATATTTAATATTACCGACGGAATATACCGACAGACAAAAATGTCGTAGATTTGGCCGTAGCTAACTTTACCGACGGTAAAGAAATTTCCGTCTGTAAATTTAGCATTAGAAAATAAGTCACAATTTTTTCGTCCATAAATTACCGACGGGCTAAAAGTTTCCAACGCTAAATTTACCGATGGTAAGTTCCTTAACTGTATGTAAATTTAGCATCGGAAGGTTTAATACCATCGATAACTTTGCCGACAGTAACAAGGATTCTGTCAGTAAATAAGCTTAACCATTACCGACGGAATGTGTTATCCGTCGGTATATGTTATAGACTTTTACCGACAGAATTGTTGATGTTCCGTCGGTAAAGTTATTAATTAAATTTTTTAAAAATATATTTTTTATTATATTTAAATCATAACCGTCGGAAAATTTTAATAATTAAATATTTATATTATATATTTAATTTGGTTAAATAGAAATTTTGATTAATGATTAAAA
>JANIIA010037465.1:0-12031 GCA_027478495.1 Erythroxylum alaternifolium
GTCAGCTGGGTTTCTGGATTTTGGGATGACCTAGATAGTTGATGTATTTCTTCCTCTTTCATAGTATCTGTATTAGGATTTTTGTATGTACATATTGTACAGTGTGACGATGTATATACTGTTGATTTTGAGGAATCAAAAGAGGAAGAATTTGGTTTTAAAAATCTTGTGATTTACAATTACTGCTTTATTATTTCAATTCTTGCGATGCCATGTGGAGTATTGTAGAGATCGCACGTAGCGCTCCCTTATCATAGGATATGTATCGGAATGACCTACGGGCATCCCGGTACGTACCCTACGGTAATGGGGTGTTACATTCATATTATTCCTAAATGTTCCTAGTTGTAGTTTCATCAAGACATGATATTAATGAAATGGTAAAACTAACACATGTTATGTTTTTTTCTTATGAAGAAAGTGATTGATTTTATAAATCAAAGTATGAAGATACTTAAACTAATGTGTGAGTGCTTATTAGATAATAAGTCAGTGAACTGACCCAACTATGAGGATCGCAAATGGAATATTACTTATGTGTTTGTGGATTTCTTTATAATAATAGTTGTATAATTGACCCTTAGGCTTGAAATTACCAAGGTATCTCATGTGATAATTATTGTGTTTTGATGCTACTTATGAACTATCCTAAGATAATTCAATTAGTAGTACTTGGATGCAGTATGAATCATATGAAGATAGTTGATTAAGTTAATAAAGTATTTGTCACTCTAAAGTAATTAGAAAGAATGTTCTATTATTCTTGATTAATAGTGATTTATAGAATTCTCTGACTAGAGTGAATTGACATGTGAAAAGGTGTTTTCAAATATCAATTATAAATCAATTACTAATTAGTAAAAACGAATATGATTGGATGAAAAAAGAGTAGATACTATATCCATACTCTATCCAATTAGAAAATTAGATAATGAAAGAATTAAATTTTAGCTTATAACAATGCATAAATATGTTAAATCAAACCACTTTGACACTTTTGATATTTGTGTGGTTGTGACTTATTGCTAGACGTCAATCTAGATCTATGATTATAAATTATTTAGTTGGAGAATTAAAGATAAATTAAAAGGAGTATTAATTTATTTGATTCTAATTATGAATTAGAATTATAATTTATAAACATTGACAATATATTAGGAACCTAATGAGTCACATATTAAAGAGCAGTTTGTGAAGGAAAATTAATAATAATTAAGTTGAACTAAATTATAAAGTTTGAGAAACTTTACAGATCAAATATGAGATATTTGATTTTATTAAAATTAAATTAATTATGATTAGAGTATTACTTTAATTACAATTGAGGCATTTAATTTTAATGGAAAATTTAAAAACCCTAATGCCTTTTTTTTTATAAATAGGAATAAGCATCAGGGAGCTAGCACTCTTGCTTAGTTCCTCTTAAAAGTTGAGAAACTGCTTTGTAGATACCGTTAGAAGCTGGAACATGAACAAGTCGTGGTTGACCATTGAATAGCTTTCAAAAGATTTCAATAAAAAAATCAAATTAGGTACGATTTCTTATTTTATGATTTGAGTTTTATTATTCAAGTTATTCAATTATCAGGATCTGATTGGAAATCATAAAAAATTTATTTTTCCGTTACGTCCATGATTCAATCACGGTTGATTTCTAATAGAGATGAATTGGCAAAAATAGGTGGGAATTTGAAGGTAAACTTGTAGGACCTATTCTTCTATGCAAAGAAAACCTATCCTCTTGTTTTTGATTGAGCTCGATAAGAAGATGCATCTATTAAATTTTGAGACATTTTTGGATTTTTTACATGTCAATTAAGATAAGAATAAGATTAAAAAAATTAAGAGTTGTAAGGATAAATATGATAATTATGAATAAAGAGAGTTATTTATTTTATTTTCTTTATGCTGATATTTTTTTGTTATTCTTTCTATCTTTATAGAAAATTTTATATAATTATTTTGAAGTTAAGAATTACAACTTTTTATATAATTAAATTTGGAGCTATTTGTTTTTTTGTAGTTGGTTCCTCCATTTTCTTTATTTTGACATTTTTTTGTCCTTCTAGTCATCTCCATATAAGACTTTTATGTAATTGTCTAAAGAAGACTATCTCGATGCCATGAGTTTATTATTTTCATAAGGAGAGTGATGCAGGGTTTAAATGGAAGAATATGGAAGAAGATTGCCTATTTATTTTGTACTATATTTTAGTATTTTATTATTTTACCAAAAGTTTTCAAGAGCAATACCATATTTTATTACAGTCCAGACCATATATATGTAGAGAAAGTACCATCGATCATTTGAAACAAACAATAACTTCACTTTTTTAAGAGAAAACTATGATTAATTATAAATAATTTGATAGTTTAATAAAAATCATATTATACTCAATAAATGTAATAGTAACATAATGTATAAAAAGACCATCAGTCATTAAAAATTACTACATACACTTTACAATTGGAATACCATCTTTGAGTATAAACCATACTCCACCTTAATACAAGCTATACTAATACGTTATCTACTCAATATTAGATATAGGTATAAAAAATACCATCATTGATTACAGGTGAATAGTAACTAAACTTTTAAATAAGAATATAGTGATTGAATGGAAAGAATATCATGTCTCAAAACAAATCATATCAGCACTCAGTACATCCATTACCATAGTTATAAGAAAAAATTACTAGGATATATATACAATAATTAACAGTTTCAGTGAAAAATGGGAATACCATCGTTGAGTACAAACCATACCCTGTTATAATACAAACTATACTAGTAGCATATTTGTTAATACCATACTTACGAATAAAAAGTTTCATAACTCATTATATGTAAGCAAGATATACTATTTTAATGGAAAAATATTGACTAAATCAAAAGAATATCATGAATCAATACAAACTATACCAGCACTCAATATATTTAATATCTATAGTTAAAGAAAAAGTTACCAGGACACATTTAAAATAAGTTACAGCTTCAATAAAAAGTGGAAATATCATCTTTGAGTGCAAATTATACCTCACCTTAATACAAACTATCCTAGTACTTTATCTAATCAATAATAAGTATAGGTACAAAAATTCCATCATTGATTGCAAATAAGTAAATGTATCCAATTTCTATTGATTTTGCTTGCCTTGATATCTTGACTTTGGTTACAAATTCTTATGTTTTAATCCCAATTTGAGATGTATTGAGTGAAAATGGTGTGAATATTGCATGAATATTAAATAGATTGTCTTGTGAATGTTGTATGAAAGATTACGCATGAAAGAATGAATGTGGACATGAATTATGCACGTAACATTAATTCATACTCGTGACCGTGAAAGTCACGGGTGTGACAATGGGAATCACAACCATGACTCCTAAGTCATGGGTGTGACTTCCCTTGTCACACCTGGGACTCCCACAGTTATAGGTGTCACAAATGTTTCTTTAATTTTCTTAATATTATGCGTCATATACAGGGTTAACGATGTGAAAACCTAAACCTAGACTTATTTTATAAATAGAAAGGATAAATGAAAGAAAAGGGGTTTTGAATGGAAGAGAGGTTGGACGAGAGAGAATCAAGGTGTGGAGGTGGAGAACAAAGGAGAAAAAAACAGTCGGGTGAAGAAGAAGAACAACAGAGAGCTGAAGTTACTGTGAGCATCTTTAGGGCGAGAGTGAACAGCAGCAAAAGGCGAGAGCCAATGCCAAAGAGTAAGCAAATTAGTAGGAGACCTACCTTCGACTCCTTTACCTAAACAAACTATTTGTTTGCTCATCCTATCTTATGCCTACTGCATTATTTACTCTGTTACTCTATTTACTTTATTGCTCTGTTAGTTACTCTCTTAGTTATTCAATGGCTCATTTTGGTTTATTAATTGTTATATTACTTTAAGACTTCTCTGTTACTATTAACTATGGGATTCAAGTATTTGAAGATGATTAACAGTGTTTATTCCATGAAGGGCTGATTACTTGTTCTTGAGAATTAATGTAGCTAATTTAGTTGATTATGAATGATGGACTGTTTTATTGTCTTATTATTTTTATAGTTTATGACTTTATTGGATGTAATAGTATCACCAAACTTTGCATTATTTTGTTATTAAACGAAGGATCAAGAGAAGAAGTTTTATATAGAACGAGAAACTATAGAAACTTAAGTTATGAATTAGAAATATATTAACTTAAGTGGGTAATTATTAGTTGGGTTTAATAATTAATTTGAATGATAAACTTGTCAAATAAGAAAGTTAGATTAGTTTGTTATTTGAATTGATTTTAAAATCCAACTATTAATTTTGGTAAGACAATTATCCAATGACTTCACTTTAGTCATGCATTGGAGATTAAATTAGTGAAACTAATTCTCAAGAGTTTTCCACACCGATTGATCAAATCATTTTTGCTTCCAATTAAATTAGTTTACTTTTTAGTCTAATTGTGTGATTTTCTTTAAGCCTTTACTCAACAAATTGGGATAGAATGTTTAGGATTGCATTTGTTTTTATTGTTCTTTAAGAATAATTTGAGTGAACCAATTTCACCTCCTTAAGAGTGAATCAACTACAACTACCTCGTATACTTACGAGTAGGACAACTTAGGTATTTTTAGAACTTATTTTGACGCAACAGTACACCTACACTTTTAAATGAGACTATAGTGATTGAGTGTAAAATAGGAATGCCATAACTCATTCGTAATAATACTAAGCATTAATGTGATGGACAAGGATTAATACATGCCTGTGCAATAAAATGTGTCATATAAAGGTTTTATCTAACACAATTAAATATATTGTCACGTGGTCAACACTGCAATAAATTGTGTTTAGTAAAGTTTTAGTGAACATTGGTAAATATACAACCATATGATCAATTGTGTACTTAATGTAAAATTTGATGAAAAATTGTGAAGGATACCGATTTTATACATAACCATTATTAAAACTATGTTCATTAAAGTTTTTATCTAACATAATTTACCATACAACTATGTGGTCAATTATATTATTGTTTAAAAACTTGAAACAGAAATGTTTAGTACACGAATTAGGGCACTACTATGCATGAAAATGTGTCTATAGTCTTTAAATCAAAACAATATAATTGGATTTTTTTGTTATTATGAATTTTTGTTTATTATTCTTTTATAAATAAATTTTTTGATGACTTAAGTTTTTAAAGGTTTTTCTCAACACGATTAGCTACATAAATGTGTGGTCAATCATATTCTAGTAGGAAATCATGCATGGGTAATGTTATATTGTCATGCATAGGTCATGTTATGATGTCATATATGGGCTATGTTAAAATGTCCAGTGAAGATAATAATGCGTAGCTCTATAATAATGCGTGGTCCCTTTTTGTAAGGTAGAAGTGATTTCATGATAACCATCTTTAAACCATGTCATGAATAGCAATGTAGCATTAAAGAGTTACATATGGGTGCTAACTTTATTGAGTCCCACCAAATATATATATATATATATATTCTAGATTATGGTAATTGAAATGATAATCCTAGTTCTTCTCTCTTCAAAAAATTATTATATGTATTGCTTATTCCACTTATTGTATAATAAATAAGGGAAAACTACTTAAGGCGCTCTAAATCTTTTTAACCTATTACTCTAATATTGTGTCTACCCATCACATAAAATGCACAACACTTAACTTAGATCATTCTTTGTGCTCTTTCCTTGAACTTCTTTCACCTATTTTTTGTTCAAAAACTTATAATTTCAATACCTTATAGTAGTAAGTAAAGGAAAATAGGTAACTATTGAGATAATGAGAGTGGTTTTTAGTTGTATAAATTCTAGATCAAAACTATGATTACAATAAAGAATATACACCCACAAAAGTTTCTTCCTTTAGCTTTCAATATTTGTATCTATCCATAGTGTTCCCTCTAAAATAGAATAATATTGGTATACTAAAAAAGGAAATTTATTAATGTTAATTCCTAATCAATCACTAGTAAAAGGAAGATATACCTACTAAAGTTCCTTAAGTTGCTAATCAGGGAGTGGAATACAACATATGTCTTCCTAAAAAAAGCAATGCAAAATGGTTAAAACAATTTAGGCCTATTGCTTACTGCAACATCCTTTACAAAATAATCATAAAGATACTGGCAACCATGTTGAGAATTAGCTTGTTAAAAATAATCAGTCATGAGTAGAATGCTTTCATAAAAGGGAGTTTAGTAGGTACCAATATACTCCTATGCTAGGAATTGTTGGAAGGCTATAACCCGAAAAGGAAAATGAAAAATTGCATCATTAAAATGGATTTAGCCAAGGCCTATGATTCAGTTAATTGGAGTTTCCTCTTTAAGATCACGAAAACAACAAATTTTCTAGACTTGTTTAAAGATTGGGTTGAAAGTGTGTAACTACTACATCTATGGCTATTTTGGTGAATAGGGAACCAACCAAACTGATTAAAGCTAGGAGGGGAATTACGCAAAGGGATCCTCTATCCCCTTACTTGTTTGTACTTTGCATAAAGGCCCTAACTTCTCTCCTTACAATGAATATAAGAACACATCCTGAATTCCAATACCATTATAGATGTAAAGGTATAAAGCTAAAACACTACTTCCTTTTATTTTATAGGGCTAAAAGGAACTTAATTAATATACTTATGCATTCTACAGAGGAGTTCCAAAAGATGTCAAGGCTAAAGAGTAACCCAATGAAGAGTTGTTATTACTTATCAAACAATTTTAACAGTGAGGTAGCTAACAAAGTAAGTGAGATGGAGATGAAACAAGGAAAATTACCATTAAAATATCTAGGTTTCCTAATCCCTTAAAGAAGAAAGCTATTATATGGCATAACAATTGATAGTTGAAGATTGCATCGTGTTTTAGTAGGTAGTTTAGTGTGTGTCTAGTTGTTAATTTGATTATTTAGTGTGTGTTTAGGTCAGAATTGTGTCAGTTTATTAAATATTTATGTTTTAAGTGTTTTATAGGTTAGAGCTTGCTTTTAAGCTGCAGTGTTGTGTATTTAAGGTGCCTTGAGGAGTTTGCTAGTGTTTCAGGGCTAATATCGAAGAACGGAGGAGTTTTGGAGGAGATTCAAACTAAAGCAGAGGCTCACGATTGTGGCCAGTAAGCCACAATCGTGGTATAAGCAAGTGCAAGGAGCCACGATCATGATATAAGGTAAAACTCTAGGCCACGATCATTGGCCTGTGTGACAAAAACGTGGACAAACTTCCCAAATTGAGTTTTCGAAGGACTTTTTAGATCTTTTGGACCTTAAAAAATCCTAGGGTTTCCTAAATTAGAAAAGCCTATAAAAGGCAGTATGATGAAACCCTAAAGGAGCTTCATTTTCTGCCACTTTTGGACCCCTCAAGGAGAGAGAAAGAAAAGAGAGAGAAGAAGAGAAAGAGGAGAAAGGAGTGGGTCTTTGTGACTGCTGCCCTCCCAAAGTGTCCAGATCCCCATTCTATTGTGTATTTCTTTCATCTTGTTGTTCTTTCATTTGAATATGAAGATGAATATGAATATATGTATAGATTTGGGTTTGAGTAAGATGTTTTAACTTTCCTTCAGGATTTGACCTTGATTTAATGTTAATTTAGTTATTATTGTGTTATTGTGATTGGGTGTTGTGATTGATTGTGGTATTTTCATATTTTGGTAATAAATCGAGAGGGTGAACTTGATAAAAATGATTAGATAGGGTTAATGAGAGTTAGGCAATCTAATTAACCACGTAATCAATCTAGTCGGTTATTATACTGAGAGAGATCTTGTGTGAGACCCGATTGTTTATTAGAGAGCTTAAGATCTAATTAGAATTATATGTATTTTGTTTATTGAGAGATTGCAAATTCCATAATTTAATTAGGGTTAATGAATTAGGGTGCATGATTATAACTTGAGAAAGAGTGATCCCTCTTTGATAGTCTAGAACCGACACCCCGTTAACACGTAAATGGCTAGGTTAGCATTAATGATAGGAAGAATTCTCTCTCCCATAATCTAGTAATTTTCCTTAATTAATTTCTATTGTGACTTTTGTGTTGCTCAATTCCAATTTCTTTTGTGTTACATTTACAAATTAAATTCCTACCAATCTTATTCCTATGTTTACTTTTCTTTGTAAAATTTATTTTCATTTTATTAATTTTCTTAGCCTTAGATAACTTAGGATTAGATTAGTTCACAACTCCTTGTAGGATTGACCCTTCATATACTACAAATCACAACCCATGCACTTGTGGTATTTTAAAGGCTATAAATTGTAAAGCTTGCAAAACGATTAACAAGTTTTTAGCATTTTTGCTAGGGAGGTGTAGGATTAATCTAATTCTTTTAGTCTAAAGATTAGGGAAAAAAAAAAGAGAAAAAATTTTACGAGCAAGGTATAAGATACATAAATCTGTACATCACAAGGTAAGAATGGGAATACCTAGAGTTAAACGCTAAGAAGAAATTGGAAGAACGATGGTGGAGGAAATACATCATGGAGAGCGACAGACCCTTATGGACTTCATGTGGCCACATATCAGTGCCTATCATTAAGGAATTATATGAACACCAGTGCAAGCAAGTATGTTCAAGATCAAACCATCACTGTTGAATATGCTGTAAACTAACGTGTAATTCTATAAGTTAGCCAATAAGGATCCTAATGCTCATTTTGCCAATTTCTTAGAGATTTGTGACACCTTCCTATATATTGGGATGCTGGAAGATGTTGTTAGGATGAAGCTCTTTCCTTTTACACTCAGAGATAGAGCCAAGGTATGGTTGAATTCTCTCAACCTAGCCAATGCCACAACTTAGGAGCAGCTAGTGCGAGCTTTTCTAGATAAGTACTTCCCTTTAAACAAGGCAAAAACACAAATAAAGGAAATTATCAATTTTCGACAAAATGACGGGGAGTCTTTATATGAAGCGTGGGAGTGATATAAGAAGTTACAAAGGAGTTGTCCTCATCATAACCTACCCAACGAATTCCTATTATAAACCTTCTATATTGGAGTTAATCCACCCATGAGGGCACCATAGATGTAGCTGCTGGAGGATCATTAATTAGAAAAACAGTTGAAGCAGCACACGATTTGTTAGAAGAAATGTCGTACATTAGTTGTCTTTGGACATTGGAATGAAGTAGATGGTAGCTAATATTTTAGGATCCAAAAGTAATGATTACTGAAAATTCAGTGACAACATTATAGGTTAAGATCGACAACCTAACTGAGCAGCTAAATAGCCTGAAAGCCACCTCTTCCTCTCCATTCAAAACAATTCAACTCAATGGTGAGTTATATGGACAAGATAGCTATATCGCAGCTAATTGCTTTTTAGGAGAAAATAACAACATGGAGCAATTGAACTTTAATGGAGCACAAGTTGGTCAGGGAGATAGCACTCCTTATTCAAACACGTACAATTTCATCGGTCTAACAATGTGGAGATTCAGTTTAGAAATCAAGAGTCATATGGATTTCAATAGGATGAATACAATGACTATGATTCCAAACTGGACAAGTTCGTAAGTATGGATGATGCCCAGAAGAGGTTAGAAGGGAAAATCACCCAAGTAACAAAGACTTACGTTTCTTCTACCATCTACCTAGAAGTGAAGCAGAATAACTTGCAAATGTATTTTCTACAAAAAGTGTGGGAAATCTTTCGAGCATCATGGAAGTATATCTAAAAGAGAAAGTTAAGGCTATCACATTTAGGAATGGGAAAAAGCTAGAAGAACCATTAGAAAACCAAGTAGAAACTTGCCTTATAGAGGTCCAAGAAAAGCTTTAAAATGATGAAGAAAAGAATGAGACCCTCCTTATGTTCCTCCTCCCCCTTACTCATTAAGCATACCACTTATGCAAATTAATGTAGCTGTATCTTTAAAGAAGCAAGAGTAGGACAAATAGACGACAACGATGGTAGAGGTTCAAAAAGATATAAACATCTCTATTCGAGAAATGGAAGAAGTAGAGGAGACGAAGGTGATTGAGGAAGAAAGCAAACAAATCACCTTCTTATCAAACAAATTCTTGGATTCAATGGAAGATTCAGGGAGTTTTGTTATTCCCTATTTTGTTGACAGTTTGTCATTGAAAAGGACATTACTAAGCCTATTAGGTTTCCTTACTTTGATAGATTATAACCTTACTTTGATAGATTATGCCCTTTTCATTATCTTGCAACATGTAGCTTATCTACAAGCTACGAAGCTGATGTTAAATAAGAACGGTACTTTATAATGGATGAGGATTACTCATTCTCTTTCTCTATTTGAATCAATTATAAGATAAGAAAACTATTAGCCCCGGGTCTCAGTTCTCATTTTTAGGTGACAAGGTGCCAAAATTGGGCAAACTTTTGAAATAAATACATATATATATAAAACTAACATCAAGATAAAAAGAATTAAATTCTTGGTTGAAGTAAAAACAAATAAACAAATAATTAAAAGAAGAAGAAAATTGTCACGGCCGTGCATTTTAAAGTGTCATGGCCATGACATCAAGGAGTCAAGGGCTTAAGCCACAGCAGTCACGATCACGACTTTTGATGAATAGTGGGGTTTGTTGCAATTGTGCTTGTGTGTGATCGTGACGTTCATGAAAAATCCGATTGTACACTCATACTTAAAATCATCATAACTTTCAATCTTGAAGTCCAAAAATTATAAAATTTATATCGTTGGAAAGCTAAGAGAAAGAGCTATAACTTTCGTAAGACTTTGTCAAATTCTGCTTAGATTAATACAGTTTATTCATTAAAGTTTCATAACAGACTTTTATCCCCTTATTCTCTTATTTTCTCTTATCTGTCAATATATATTGTCACAAAATAAAAGACCTGAATCCAATAAACACAATCCATATATGTAAGACTCCAACTTTAACCATTTGCTTAAGAAAATCTATCTAAAAACCATCAACATCTCACACTTATATTCCTAACCGAAGTTAACAACTTAACAAATAAGAGGATTTGAACATGAATATAAAGAAATTCTTCAACTCTTACTTACATTCATTTCTCAAACAAACAGAGTGTGTACATTGCTTTAGTTACATATCAAAAGCCACATCAATACTATAGTACAAAAATACAATCATGAATGCTCATGTTTGATATGCTTATAAAGAACCAAAAGTTTCTGAACTAACTTAGCTACAAAAATAGAAATTCTTGGAGTCAGTCGAATTTTTTCAAGGTTCAACATTGATCTGCTATTTCTGCACCTGAGGAGTTGAAAGATAATAGGGTGAGCTGAGAAGCTCAGTGGCTAATATGTTTATAGCCAGCAATAACAAACCACACACACAATCAAGCATATAGACATATATATATTTTTATATATTCATTCCATATTAGTCTTAGCAAATCACACAAATCAGATCATATAATCATTTAATAATCAAACCATAATATTCAATTATACTTTATGTTCAACAATTCAAGATGCAATGGACAAACATAATGGCTCGAGAGAATCCCATAAAACAGAATAGCGAAACCAAAATTTATACCATGAATAAAATGAGTCTATTTTTCAGAGCTCATATGGCTATAGGCAACGTGCACGTGACAAACAGAATGGTATCTCTCTTACCCACACAAGCAAATTTCTAATGCTTACATATTTCATATCATATTTATATTTTCTTGCTTCTTGAAGTTTTTCTATTTTTCATTAACATCAAAGCAGCAGAATTCTTGCAAAGCAAACATGATATTAAAATCACAGAACATTTTTCTCACATTCACAATGATTCAAGACAAACATTTATGCACACAAAATCAAGTAATATAGCCCATCATCACCAAAACTATAAACACATTTCCCATCTATTTACTTATAAATCCAAGCTTAATTTTGTTCTTCCTCTTGCTCTTAATTTTGAAGTTCTTGCTTCCCTTTAAACAAACATCAACATATATGAATAGAACTTCCATAAAGCTATATTATCCAAAAATAAGCTTTATCTAGGCTAGAAGAACTAAGATATAGTTAGAAA
>JANIIA010037506.1:0-12030 GCA_027478495.1 Erythroxylum alaternifolium
GGAAAAAGAATCCATTCGATTGGTCGCTAGGCACCTTCGGTGGGAAAACAGACCGTTGGCATGCCTTCGGTTGGGAAAACAGCTAGTTGGCAAGGTCGCTAGGCACCTTCGGTGTGAAAAACAGTCTGTTCGCGCAGTTGCTTGGCACATTCGATGGGAAAAATAGCTCGTTGGCACACCATTAGTGGGCAAAATAGCCCGTTGGCACAATCATTGGGCACCTTCGATAAGGGAAACAATCCGTTGGGTACCTTCGGTGGGAGAAACAGCCCGTTGGCACCCCTTTGGTCGAAAAAACAGCTCGTTGGCTTGCCTTAAGTGGGAAAAACAGTCCATTGGCAAACCTTCGGTGGGAAAAATAGTCTGGTCGTATGGTCACTAGGTGCCTTCAGTAGAAAAAACATCCCATTGGGCACCTTCGATGGGAAAACAGCCCATTGGAACATCTTTCTTCGGAAAAGCAACCCGTAGTCACACCTGTGATGGGCCAAACAGCAAGTTAGTAGGGTCATCAGGCACCTTCCGTGAGGAAAACAGCCCTTTGGGCACCTTCAATGGGAAAAACAGTCTGCTGGCATTATTGCTGGGCACCTTTGGTGGGAAAAATAGCCTGTTGGGTACCTTCGGTGGGAAAAGTAGTTCATTGGCACAGTCACTAGGCACCTTCCTTGGGAAAAACTGTCTGTTGGCAGATCGTCGGTGGGCAAAATTGCCAGATGCCACAGACACTAGACACCTTTGGCGGGAAAAACAGCCCTATGGCATGATCGTTAGGCACCTTCAGTAGGAAAAATAACCCATTGGCTGACCTTCAGTGGGCAAAATAGCCAATTGGCACAGACGCTAAGCACCTTTGGTGGGAAAAAAAGCTCGTTGGTATACTTTCAATGGGCAAAATAGCCCGTTTACACAGTCATTAGGCACCTTCAGTGGGAAAAATAGTCTGTCACCGCATGTTTGGTGGGCTAAACAGCTTCTTGGCATGATCGCCAGGCCACTTTGTTGGGAAAAACAGTCTTTTGGCATAATTTTGGTTGGTAAAACAGCCTATTGGCAAGGACGCAAGGCAACTTCGGTGGGAAAAATAGCATATGCCCCTTCAGTGGGAAAAACAGTCCGTTGGCAAGCCTTCGGTGTGATAAATAGTCTGCTTGCATGGTATCTAGGCACCTTCGATGGGAAAAGTAGCCCTTTGGCACACTTTCGGTGGGCAAAGCAGCCTGTTGGCACAAACTCTATGCACCTTAGGTGGGAAAAATAACCTGTTGGCATGGTCGCTAGGCACCTTCAGTGAAAAAAACAGCCAGTTGGCACACCTTCGGTGGGTGAAACGGCCAGTTAGCACAAACAGTAGGCACCTTTGGTGGCAAGAATAGCTCATTAAAATACCTTCAATGGGCAGAAAAGCCTATTTACATGGTCAGTAGGCACGAACAGTGGGAAAAACGGCCCGTCAGATCACGTTTGATGGGCTAAACAACCCATTGGCATGATCGCTATGCACTGTCGGGGGGAAAACAGCCCATTGGGCAACTTCAAAAGGCAACACAGCCCGTTGGGTGCCTTGGGTGGGCAAAATAACCTGTTGGCACACCTTCCATAGGAAAAATAGTCCGTTGGCACAATCTGTAGGCACCTTTAGTGGGAGAAACAGCCCGGTTGCATGAATACGGTGGGCAAAATAGCTCGTTTGCATGGACCCGAGGCACCTTAGGTGGGAAAAATAGCCTGTTGGAATGATCGCTAGGCACCTTCGATGGGAAAAACAGCCTGTTGGCACACCTTTGATCGACAAAAGGGCCAATTGGTAAGGACGCTAGGCTCCTTCGGTGGAAAAAATAGCATATGCCCCCTCAATGGAAAAAATAGCCCATTGGCACACCTTTGGTGGGAAAAACAATCCGTTGGCATGGTCGTTAAGCACCTTCAGTGGGAAAAACCACCCGTTGGCACACCTTTGGTGGGCAAAACAGCCAGTTGGCACAGACGCTAGGCACCTTGGGTAGGAAAAATAGCTCGTTGGCATGGTCACTAGGTGTCGCCGATGGGAAAAACTGCCCGTTGGCATACCTTCAGTGTGCAAGACAGCCAGTTGGCACGGACGCTTGGAACCTTTGGTGGGAAAAATAGCCTAGGGCCCTTCAGTAGGAAAAAAACCTGTTGGCACAACTTCGGTAGGAAAAATAGTCTATTTATGTGGTCGTTGATCACCTTTGGTGGGAAAAATAGCCCTTTCGAACACCTTCGGTGGGTAAAACAGCCTGTTGGCACGGACGCTGGGCACCTTCGGCTAGAAAAACAGCTCATTGGCACACCTTCAGTGGTAAAAACAGCCCGTTGACACGGTCGCTAGGCACGTTCGGTGGGCAAATAGCCCGTTAGCAAACCTTCAATGTGTAAAACAACCAATTGGCACAGTCGTTGTGCACCTTCGGCAAGGAAAACAGCCCATTGGACACCTTTGCTGGGAAAAACAACTCATGGGCACACCTTCGGTGGAAACAACAGCCCGTTGGCATACCTTTGCAATAAAAACAGCCCGTTGGCACGGTTGCTTGGTGTCTTCAGTGGAAAAAACAACCTGTTGTCACTCCTTTGATGGGCCAAACAACCAGTTGGTAGTGTCATGAGGCACAACCCTTTGGGAACCTTCAGTGGGAAAAATAGTCTATTGGCACTATCGCCAGGCACCTTCGATGGGAAAAATAACCTATTGGGCACCTTCGGTTGGAAAAGTAGTTCATTGGCATGGTCGCTAGGCACCTTCCTTGGGAAAAACTGCCTGTTGCTAAACCTTCGGTGGGCGAAATTGCCAGATATCACAAACACTAGACACCTTTGGCAGGAAAAACAGCCCTATGGCATAATCGCTATGCACCTTCAGTGGGAAAAACAGCCCATTGGCTGACCTTCAGTGGGCAAAATAGCTAGTTGGCACAGACGCTAGGCACCTTTGGTGGGAAAAACAGCCCGTTGGCATACCTTTAATGGGCAAATAGCCCGTTTACACAGTCATTAGGCACCTTTGGTGGAAAAAATAGTCCATCTCCTCACGTTTGGTGGGCTAAACAGCATGTTGGCATGATCGCTAGGCCACGTTGTTGGGAAAAACAGTCTGTTGGCATATTTTTGGCTGGTAAAATAGCCTATTGGCAAGGACGCAAGGCAACTTCGATGGGAAAAATAAAGTAGGCCCCTTCAGTGGGAAAGACAATCTGTTGGCAAACCTTCGGTGGGAAAAATAGTCTGATAGCATGGTCGTTAGGCACCTTCGATGAGAAAAATAGCCCTTTGGCATGCTTTTGGTGGGCAAAGCAGCCCGTTGGCACAAGCGCTATACACCTTGGGTGGGAAAAATAACCCGTTGGCACGATCACTAGTCACCTTCAGTGGAAAAAACAACCAGTTGGCACACCTTCGATGGGCGAAACGGCCAGTTGGCACAATTAGTAGGCACCTTTGGTGGCAAAAATAGCTCATTGAAAGTATTTCAATGGGCAAAAAATCCTATTTACATGGTCAGTAGGCACGAACAATGGGAAAAATAGCCCGTTGGATCATGTTTGATGCGCTAAACAACCCGTTGGCATGATCGCTAGGCCCTTTTGGGGGGAAACAGCCCATTGGCCGACTTCAAAAGGTAAAACAGCCAGTCGGTACAGTCGTTGGGTGCCTTGAGTGGGCAAAATAACCCATTGGCACACCTTCCATAAGAAAAATAGTCCGTTGGCACAATCTGTAGGCACCTTCAGTGGGAGAAACAGCCCATTGGCATGCATACGATGGGTAAAATAGCCTGTTGGCATGGACGCGAGGCACCTTAGGTAGGAAAAACAGCCTGTTGGCACGATCGCTAGTCACCTTTGGTGGGAGAAACAGCCTATTGGCACACCTTTGATCGACAAAACAGCCAATTGGCAAGGACGCTAGGCTCCTTCGAGTCAAATTATAGCATATACCCCCTCAGTGGAAAAAATAGCTCATTGGCACACCTTCGGTGGGAAAAACAATCCATTGGTATGGTCGTTATGCCTCTTCGGTGGGAAAAATTGCCCGTTGGCACACCTTCGACGGGCAAAACAGCCAGTTGCACAGACGTTAGGCACCTTGGGTGGGAAAAATAGCCTGTTGGCATGGTCACTAGGCATCGTCGATGGGAAAAACTGCCCGTCGGCACACCTTCGGTGGGCAAGACAGCCAGTTGGCATGGACGCTTGGCACCATCAGTGGGAAAAATAGCCTAGGGCCCTTCAGTAGGAAAAACAACCTGTTGGCACAACTTCGGTGGGAAAAACAATCCATTTGTGTGGTCGCTAAGCACCTTCGGTGAGAAAAACAGCCTGTTGACACGGTCGCCAGGCACATTCGGTGGGAAAAACTACCAGTTGGCACACCTTCGGTAGACAAGAAAGCCAGTTGGCACGGACGCTAGGCACCTTTCGTGGGAAAAATAACATAGACCCCTTTAGTGGAAAAAACGGTACATTAGCACACCTGTGGCGAGAAAAACAATCCGTTCGTATAGTCGCTAGGTACCTTTCGTGAAAAAAATAACCTGTTGGCACACCTTCGGTGGGTAAAACAGCTAGTTGGAACAGACACTAGGCACCTTGGGTGGGAAAAATAGCCCGTTGGGATGATTGGTGGGCACCTTTGGTGGGAAAAACTGCACATTGGCATACCTTCAGTGCGCAAGACAACCAATTTGCACGGACGCTAGGCACCTTGCGTGGGAAAACAGCCTAGTCTGTTGGCACATGTTTGGTAGGAAAAATAGCCTGTTGGAACAATCGCTAAGCACATTAGTGGGAAAAATAGTCCGTTCAGCTCACCTTTGATGGGAAAAACAACTCGTTGCACACCTTAAGTGGGCAAAACAGCCAGTTTACAAGGTTGCTAGGCACCTTCGATGAGGGAAACAACCTTTTGGGCACCTTCAGTGGGAAAAAAAGCCTATTGGCACGATTGCTTTATGTCTTCGATGGGCAAAACAAGTCATTAATACAATCACTAGGCCTCTTTGGTGGGAAAAACAACCTGTTGGACACCTTCAGTGGGAAAAGCACCCCTTTGGCATATGTTCGATAAGAAAAACATGCCGTTGACACACGTTCGATGGACAAAATAGTCCGTTGGCACACGTTCGATGGGCAAAATAGCCCGTTGGAATGGTCACTAGGCATATTGGTGGGAAAAACAACCCGTTGTCACACCTTCGGTGGGCAAAACAACTCGTTGGCCTAGACACTAGGCACCTTTGGTGGAAAAATAGCTCGTTTGTGTGATCATAAGGCACTTCGGTGGGAAAATAGCTGATTGGCGCACCTTCGCTGGGCAAAACAACCAGTTGGCGTAGACACTAGGTACCTTGGTTGGCACGGTCACTAGGCACTTTCGGTGGGAGAAACTGCTTGTTGGCACACTTTCGGTGGGTAAGACAGCCAGTTGGCACAGACGCTAGGCGCCTTGGGTGGGAAAAATAGCATAGGCCGCTTCAGTGGAAAAACAGCCCGTTGGTGCACGTTCGGTGGGAAAAACAATCCGTTCGCATGGTCGCTAGGCACCTTCGATGAAAAAACAGCCCGTTGACATACCTTCGATAAGAAAAACAGTCCATTCGTATGGTCGCTGGGCACCTTCAATGGGAAAATAGCCCTTTGGCACAGCTTCGGTGTGCAAAATAGCCCGTTGGCACAGACGCTAGGCACCTTCGGTGGCAAAAATAGCTCGTTGGCATACCTTCAGTGGGAAACAGCCTTGTGGCACACATTCAGTGGGTAAAACAGCCTGTTGGCGCAGTCGCTAAGCATCTTTAGGGGGAAAAATGGCTTGTTGGGCACACGTTCAATAGGAAAAATAGCTAGTTGGCGCACATTCGGTGGGCAAAACAGTCTATTGGCACACGTTTTGTTCGCAAAACAGCCCGTTGGAATGATCGCTAAGCACATTACTATGAAAAATAGCCCGTTCAGCTCACCTTCAGTGGCTAAAACAACCCGTTGGCATGGTCGCTAGGCACCTTTGATGGGAAAAACAACCTGTTGCACACCTTCGGTGGGAAAAACAACCAGTTTATAGGGTTGCTAGGCACCTTCGATGAGGAAAACAACCCTTTGGGCACCTTCAGCGGGAGAGAAAGCCTGTTGGCATGATTGTTAGGCATCTTTGAGGAGTAAAACAACTCGTTAGCACGATCACTAGGCATTTTTGATGGGAAAAACAACCTGTTGGGCACATTCGGTGGGAAAAGCACCCTTTTGGCACATGTTCGATAGGAAAAACAGGCCATTCACACACGTTCAGTGGGTAAAACAGTCTATTGGCACACGTTCGGTAAGAAAAATAGCCCGTTGGAATGGTCATTAGGCATATTGGTAGGAAAAACAACCCGTTAGGCACACCTTTGGTGGGAAAAATAACTTGTTGGCATGGACGTTAGGCACCTTCGGTGGGAAAAATAGCTCGTTGGTACGATTGCAAGGCACTTTGGTAGGAAAAACAGCCGATTGGCACACCTTCGGTGGCAAAACAGCTAGTTGGCACAGATGCTAGGCACCTTCGTTTGGAAAAGCAGCCCGTTGGCACACCATTGGTAGGCAAAACAGTCCGTTGGCACAGACGCTAGGCACCTTGGGTAGGCAAAGCAGCTCATTGGCACGATCGCAAGGCACCTTCAGTGGGAAAAACAGCCCGTTGGGACACCTTCAGTGGGCAAAACAGCCAGTTCGCATAAATACTGGGCACCTTTGGTGGGAAAAACAACTCGTTGGAATAGCTTCAATGGGCAAAACAACTTGTTTACATGGTGACTAGGCATTTTAGGTAGGAAAAACAACCCGTCGGTACACATTTGGTGGCCTAAACAGCCCGTTGGCACGGTCGCTAGACATTTTTGGAGGGCAAAATAGCCCGTTGGGCAACTTCAATGGCCAAAACATCCCATTGGTATGGTCGTTGGGCACCTTGGGTAGGAAAAATAACCCATTGGCACACCTTCAGTAGGCAAAATAGTTCGTTTGCACAATCGATAGGCACCTTCTGTAGAAAAAGAGCCCGTTGGCATAAACGCTACGTACCTTCGGTGCAAAAAACAACCCTTTAGCACAGGTACTAGGTGACTTCAGCGGGAAAAACAACTTGTTGGCACACCTTCGGTTGGCAAAATAGCCAATTGGCAAGGAAGCTAGGCACCTTCGGTCAGAAAAACAGCATAGGCCCCTCGAGTGGGAAAAACAGCCCGTTGGCACACCTTTGATGGGAAAAACAACCCGTTCGCATGGTTATATCTTTAATAGGAAAAACAACCCGTTGACACATCTTCAGTGGGCAAAACAACCAGTTGGCACAAACGCTAGGCACCTTGGGTAGGAAAAATAGTCCGTTGACACACCTTCGATGGGCAAGACAGCAAGTTGACATGTACGCTAGGCACCTTTGGTGGGAGAAAAGCCTAGGCCCCTTCAGTGGGAAAAACAGCTCGTTGCCATACCTTCAGTAGGAAAAATAGTCTGTTCGCACGGTCGCTTGGCACCTTCGGTGGGAAAAACAGCCCGATGGCACCCCTTCAGTGGGCAAAATAGCCCGTTGTCATAGTTATTGGGCACCTTAGGTAAGGCATCTTCGGTGGGAAAAATAGCCCACTAGCAAACCTTCGGCGGGAGAAACAGCTCGTTAGCACACCTTCGGTGAGGAAAACAGGCTGTTGGGCAACTTCGGTCTACAAAAGTGCCCGTTGGCACTGTCACTAGGCACCCTTGGTGGGAAAAACAGCCCATTGGCACAACTACTGTAGGCAAAACAGGCCATTGACAGGGTTGCTAGGTGCCTTCAGTGGGAAACACATCCCGTTGGGCACCTTCAGTAGGAAAAGCAGCCCGTTGTCAGACCTTTGGTGGGCTAAATAGCCAGTTGGCAGGGTCGTCAGGCAGCTTCAGTGAGGGAACCAGGCCTTTAGGCACCTTCAGTGGGAAAGACAGCCTGTTGGCACAGTCGCTAGGAACCTTCGGTGGGAAAAGTAACTTGTTGGGCACCATAGGTGGGAAAAGCAAGTTGTTGGCATACGTTTAGGAGGATAACCAGCCCGTTGACACACGTTCAGTGGGCAAAATAGTTTCTGTGGGAAAAATAGCCTGTTGGAATGGTTGCTAAGCACATTGGTTGGAAAAACATCCCGTTGGGCATAGCTTTAGTGGGTAAAACAACCCATTGGCACAGTCACTAGGCACCTTCAATAGGAAAGTCAACCTGTTCGCACACCTTCGGTGTCAAAACAGCCAGTTGGCATAGATGCTAGGCACCTTCGATGGGAAAAACAGTCCGTTGGCATACCTTTGGTTGGCAAAACAACCAATTGGCAAGGATGCAAGGCACTTTCGATGGGAAAAACAGCATAGGCCCTTTCAGTTAGAAAAACAATCCGTTGGCACACCTTTGGTGGGAAAATCAATCCATTCGCATGGTTAATAGGCACCTTCGATGGGAAAAACAGCCGGTTGGTGCAGACACAAGGTACCTTGGGTAGGAAAAACAGCCCATTGGCATAACTTCAATGGCCAAAACAGCCCGTTGGGCAACTTCAGTAGGCAAAACAGCCCGTCGGTGCAGTCATTGGGCACCTTGGGTGGGAAAAATAACCAGTTAGCACACCTTCGGTCGGCAAAATAATCCACTCGCACGATCGATAGGCACCTTTAGTGGGAAAAACAGCCTGTTGGCACGCATACAGTGGGCAAAATACCCCGTCGGCACGCATACGGTGGGCAAAATACCCTGTTGGCATGCATATGATGGGAAAATTACCCCGTTGGCATTGACGCTAGGCATCTTGGGTGGGAAAAATAGCACGTTGGCACGGTCGCTAGGCACCTTCGGTGGCAAAAACAACCCGTTCGCACATCTTTGATCGACAAAATAGCCAATTGGTAAGGATGGTTGGCACCTTCGATGGGAAAAACAGGATAGGCCCCTTTGGTGGAAAAAATAACCCGTTGGCAAACCTTCGGTAGGAAAAACAATCCGTTCATATGGTTGTTACGAACCTTCGGTGGGAAAAACAGCCCATTGGCACACCTTCGGTGGGCAAAATAACAAGTTGACACAAATGTTAGGCACCTTGGGTTGGAAAAATAGCCTATTGGCATGGTCGCTAGGCACCTTCGGTGGAAAACACTTCTTATTAGCACACCTTCGGGGGGCACGACAACCAGTTGGCATAGACATTAGGCACCTTCGGTGGGAAACAGCCTAGGCCCCTTCAGTGGGAATAACAACCAGTTGGCACACCTTCGGTTGAAAAAACAGTCCATTCGTATGGTCGCTAGGCACCTACAGTGGGAAAATAGCCTTTTGGCACACCTTCGCTATGCAAAACAGCCTAGGCCCCTTCAGTGGGAAAAACAGTCCGTTGGCAAACCTTCGGTGGGAAAAGTAGTCTGGTCGCATGGTCGCTAGGCACCTTCGGTGGGAAAAATAGCCATTTGGCACACCTTCGGTGGGCAAAGCAGCCCGTTGGCACGGACGCTAGGCACCTTGGGTAGGAGAAATAACCTGTTGGCAGAGTCGCTAGGCACCTTCAGTGGGAAAAACAGCTTGTTGGCACACCTTCGGTGTGTAAAACAACCATTTGGCACAGACGCTAAGCACCTTTGGTGCAAAAAATAGCCCATTGGCATACCTTCAAAGGGCAAAATAGCCTGTTGGCACGGTCACTAGGCACCTTCGGTGGGAAAAATAGCAAAAGCCCCTTCAGTGAAAAAAACAGCCCATTAGCACACCTTCGATGGGAAAAACAATCCGTTTGCATGGTCGTTATGCACCTTTGCTGGGAAAAATAGTCCGTTGGCACACCTTCGGTGGCAAAATAGCCATTTGGCACAGACGTTAGGCACCTTGGGTGAGAAAAATAGCCCATTGGCATGGTCACTTGGCACCTTCTATGGAAAAAACTACCCGTTGGCACACCTTTGTTGGGCAGGACAGCCAATTGGCATAGACACTAGGCACCTTCGGTGGGAAAAATAGTCTATGTCCCTTCAGTGGGAAAAACAACACGTTGGCACACCTGCGGTGGGAAAATAGACTATTAGCATGGTCGTTGGGCACCTACAATGGGAAAAATAGCACTTTGGCACACCTACGCTGGGCAAATCAGCCCATTGGCATAGACGATAGGCACCTTTGGTAGGAAAAACAGCTCGTTAGCATATCTTTGGTAGGAAAAACAGCCAGTTGGTGCACACACTAGGCACGGTTGGTAAGCACCTTTGGTGGGAAAAAGAACCCGTTGGCACACCTTGGGTGGGTAAGACAGCCACTTGGCACTGACACTAGGCACCTTTAAAACATCTTAAGCCCGTTCAGTGGGAAAAATAGCCCGTTGGCACACCTTCGGTGGGAAAAACAAGCTAGGCCCCTTCAGTGGGAAGAACATCCCGTTGGCGCACTTTCGATGGGAAAAATAGCCCTTTGGCACAACTTCGGTGGGCAAAGCCACCTGTTGGAATTGAGGCTAGGCACCCTTAGTGGGAAAAACAATCCATTAGCATAGTCATTAGGCAACTTAAATGAGAAAAACAGCCCGTTGGCACAACTTCGGTGGGTAAAATAGCCAGTTGGGATAGGCACTAGGCACCTTTGGTAGGCTAAACAGCCTGTTGGCATGATCGCTAGGCACTTTCATGGGGGGAGCATCCCGTTGGGTAACTTCAAAGGGCAAAACAGCTCGTCTATACGATCATTGGGCACCTTCGGTGGAAAAATAACTTATTGGCACACCTTCGGTAGGCAAAATAGCTCGTTGGCACGATCTATAGGCACCTTCAGTGGGAGAAACAGCCCGTTGGCATGCATACGGTGGGCAAAATAGCCAGTTGGTATGGATGCTAGGCACCTTCGGTGGGAAAAATAGCCCTCTTGCACATCTTTGTTCAACAAAACAACCAATTGGCAAGGACGGTAAGTACCTTCAGTGGAAAAAATAGCATGGGCCCCTTCAGTGGAAAAGATAGCCCGTTGGCACACCTTTGATTGGCAAAACAATCTGTTCACATGGTTGCTAAGCACCTTCGATGGGTAAGACAGCCAGTTGGCACAGACGCTAGGCACCTTGGGTGGGAAAAATAGCTCGTTGGCACCGTCGCTAGGCACCTTCCGTGGGAAAAACTGCCCATTGGCATACCTTCAGTGGGTAAGATAGCCAACTAGCACGAACGCTTGGCACCTTTGGTAGGAAAAATAGCCTAGGCCCCTTCAGTGGAAAAAATAGCCCGTTGGCACACCTTCGGTGGGAAAAATAGTCTGCTGGCATAGTTGCTAGGCACCTTAGGTGGGCATAATAGCCCTTTGGGCTCACCTTTGCTGGGCAAAGCAGCTCGTTGACACAAACGTTAGGAACCTTGGGTAGAAAAAACAACCCGTTGGCATGGTTTCTAGATCCCCCTAAAAATCACTATTAATTTGAAAATACTATTAATAGAAAATAAAAATTTATATTCAATAAAAAGAAAGGATCATGAGTTTACTCCATGTCTATAATTATATGACTCTATTTCTGAAGGGAATGATTGTTGATTAGTCATGAGTAGAGGCATTGAATGTAGAGCTCTTATCATGGTTTTGAAAGTTATTCATCTTTTCGTATGATTATAAATTCTTAGAAAATATGGAAAATGAGTAAGTGTTTTGGTTGTGACTTTGATTTTGTTATTTTTCCCAAGGATGTACAATTTTTAAGTAAGGGGGAGTTTGATGAATGCATAATTTCATATTTTCTCATACTTAGAATTTGTAACACCCCACCCCCGCTGGATCCGAACCCGATATCGATGGTGATACCCGAATCCGTGTCCCGCGAGAATGTCATGTCACATCACTTATCATTTAAAAACTCGGTAAAAATTTTTTTTTTGAATTCTTATCGATGATCATAAATGTGGGCCCTCTTTTTCTTTTATATAAAACATTTTACATCATAGCAATGAAACATAAAGTGCAGAAAGTTAAGATCTCAAATTGGCCCATTTTATTTCATAA
>JANIIA010037517.1:0-12029 GCA_027478495.1 Erythroxylum alaternifolium
AATAAAATGGGCCAATTTGAGTTATCAACTTTCTGTACTTTATGTTTCATCGATTAAAATGTGATATGTTTTGTTTTTGGTTTAAGTAAACAAAATGTTTTGAAAAAGAAAAAGTGAGCTTCAATTAATGATCATTGATAAGAGTATTCAAATATATATACATTCTGACTCTTAAGTGTTAAGTGATGTGGCACGGCACCCTCGCAGGGCACGAATTCGGATATCACTATCGATATTAGGTTCGGGTCCAGCGGGAGTGGGGTGTTACATTTTCTCTCAAGTTACAAAATAGATTTGAAATCTCCCAACAAGAAGACCTCCTAAAGGAAGCTGAGAGATACTTTAAGAGCTTCTATGGTTCTACCCATTCCCGGGCCACTCCTACCCCTCTTTACTCCATAATTTATACTAAGATCTTACAGGAGCAAGCTGCAACACTTATTGAACCAGTGGAGGATAGAGAAATCGAGAAGGTTTTATTCCAAATGGAGCCTAATAAAGTTCTTAGACCTGATGGATTTAATGGATATATCTTTCCAAAAACATGGTAGGGCACTGGCCCTATGGTTAAGAGTGCCATTTTGGAATTCTTCTCTAGAGGTGTGCTTTTTAAAAAGATTAAAAAATCATATTTGTTTGATTCCTAAATCCTCTTGTTCTTCCTCATTGAATGATTACAGGCATATTGCATGCACCAATTTTCTCTACAAAGTAATCTCTAAAATTCTAGCAAATAGGTTGAAGGCAGTACTGGATTCCCTGATCTCAGATAATCAAAGTGCCTTTTTGCACAGAAGACGGATTGGCGATAATATCTCCATTGTCCAAGAATTCATGAAAGGGTATTAGAGAAAGAATGGTCCTCCTAATTGTATCATTAAAGTGGATTTCAAGAAAGCATTTGATCATGCAGAATGGGATTTTGTCTTACAGACCCTAAGTCTTTTGGGTTTCCCTCATGAGTTTGTCAAATGAGTTGAGGCCTGTATAATCACTCCATCATATTCTATTCTGGTTAATGGAAGGACAACTGATCCCTTTAAGAGTACAAGAGGCCTTAGATAAGGTGATCCTATCTCCCCTTATCTCTTTATCAAACGCATAGAAGTCCTAACACAATTGATTTTGCAGAAGGTAAGTACAAGTAAGGACTTCAAATATCACAGTAAATGTAAGAGGGTAGGGCTTATCAACTTATACTTTGTGGATGACTTATTGCTTTTTTCCGAGGCCCATGGTAAATCTATTGAATTACTCATCTTTACACTATCTTTGTTCAAAGATATTTTAGGATTGGAGGTTACAAAAAGTCATTTCATCCTAGCTAATAGTGCCGCTATGATGGAAGGTCGTATCTCTGCAATTATAAGCATTTGTAGGAAACAAGCTCTTCTAACTTATCTAGGTCTTCTGATTACCACTAAAAGGATAAATTCTCTGAATACTTTCCTTTGATAGAAAAAATACAAAGAAGATTAAGTATGTTGACTAATAAAATTATGTCTTTTAGTGGAAGATTGCAACTTATTAAATCTATACTCAATTCCCTTAATGTCTACTGGTCCTCTAACTTCTCACTTGCTAAAGGAGTTATCAAAAACACCGAGAAGCTATTTAGAAGATTTCTTTAGGGAAACCTCAATTCAGGCAGACACTTTGTAAAGGTGAAGTGGTCAAAGCTTGTAACAGGAAAGAAGAAAGGGGTTTAGGTTTGATCTTTATTGCCTCCTTTAATAGGTAAGCTTTGATCAGAAATCTGTGGAATATTCTACTGTATAAGTAATCTTTATAGATCCGCTGGTTTCATACCTATATCCTTAAAGGTTCTAGTCTTGGACTATCCTTTTTAAAACCTCCTTTTCTTGGTCTTTAATTCAACTATTAAAATTAAGACCCCTCTTACAACCTTTGGTGACTTGTAAAGTTGGAAATGGTGAAAAAGCATTCCTATGGTTCGATAATTGGACGAGTAAAGGACCCCTTATCAGATTTCCTCAAGCTGTTCAGATTCGGAATGGCCTTCCTATCAACTCAAAAGTTAAATCCATCATCCTAAAGGGCCTATGGAATATTCCAAGGGAATTATAGTATCTCTTTCCTCATTACCACCCTAATTTAGATAGAGAGGACTCAATTCAATGACTTAATATCCCTCCTAATACCTTTCAACTTGTGAAATTCAGGAAATGGGAGAATTAGAATCACCCATGACAGCCATGGTTCCCTATCATTTGGCATAAGGCTCTCATGCCTAGCTATTCCATTATTCTTTAGCTCATTATGTTGAATAAGCTAAGTACAATGGATAGACTGCACTATATTACATGTAACTCAATTTATGTTCTCTGTGAGTTAGAAGAAGAATCTAGGAATCATCTTTTCTTCCTCTACCCCTTCTCCCAGTTCATATGGGAGAAAATATAGGAATTGTGTCTTATATCTAATGTTGGGACCACTTTTGGGGAAGCTCTAGACTGGTTTCAGAAGGTGAATCATACCTCCAACTGTAACAAGCAGATCTATGTCATCTACTTCCCCTTGTCCATTAAGGAGATTTAATGAGAAAGAAACATCAGAAGATTTCAGAACACACATCACTCATGAGATGAGGTTCTCTTCCCTCTATTTGGTAGAATCAGAGAGAAACTGCTATGTTTTATAAGGTCTGACTGAGTTTGCCCTAATCTAGCTTTATCATGGAGAATCTATTAACATACAGAGGGTAAAATTCTTGAAAAAGAAATCAACTCAAGTTGTAAGTTAGTACCTAAGTAAGAGGTTTCCTTTACTTTTGATGCATGGAAAGCATATGTCAAAGTTGAGTACTCTAATCCTTACACTCTGCATCAGTTCCAGAAATAGGAAGCGTATTTTTGAAGATCCTCTCTTTCCATTGGCTATAGCACCTTCTCCTGCTATGATCGACGATCATCTTCCTAACCCTAATTTGGTAGGAATTGTACGAAAGGGAGAAACTACGTCTAAGCTTTTCAAAATTGCCTAACTCTTCCTCTGATGGCAATATTAAACTTTTGTGACTCTCCTTCCATACGCTATTGTTGTACTAGCTGCTAGTTATTCTTGATCTCATATGTAACTTCCTATTTAATTTATTAATACAATTTTACTTATTAAAAAAAACATTACGTTCATCAACATTGGTAAGACCTTTTAAACCTTCTAACAAATTAATAGTAAATATTTTGATGACAACAGAGCAAAAGGGCTTTATTTCTAGTGTGATGAAAAATATAGCCAGGGTCACAAATGTAAAAGGAAATAAATATAGTTTTATATGA
This sequence comes from Erythroxylum alaternifolium, assembly GCA_027478495.1. Lineage (NCBI taxonomy): Eukaryota > Viridiplantae > Streptophyta > Magnoliopsida > Malpighiales > Erythroxylaceae > Erythroxylum > Erythroxylum alaternifolium. Next base: position 3,300 of record JANIIA010037517.1, read on the forward strand.
TTACAAAGGACGATGACCATGGGAAGATGGAATGTGAGGGCGATATGGATGAGTTGGAGGAAGTGATAGGGTAGGATGACGACCCAAATGTGTCTAAGCAAGCTATGCTTAGACTATCAGAGGACGAGGAGTTTAAATAGATAAGATTGGTGGGAATGCATCGAAGGAGAGTAATCCACATCTTGATTGACAATGGGAGTATGTATAACTTTGTGGATATATCAATGGTGCGGAAAGGGAATTACGAGGTTAGGGAGATAGAACCTATCTCAATAACGGTAGGTGGGGGACTATAATTGGAATGCCATTAGTATTGCGAAAGCTTTGAATGGATTATATAGGGAATTTATTTCACCATGAGTGCTTTGGTGCTATCGTTAGGAGGCTGTGATGTTATATTGGGGGTGTAATGGTTGGCTAACTTGAATGATGTGTTGTGTAACTTTAAAGAAATAACTAAGACGTTTAATTGTGACGATCACTTAGTGACATTGAATGGGAACTATGGAGGAAGATCACAAATAGTTTCCTATAAAAATTTTCAAAAAGCTTTACAATGTTCACAAAGGGGAAAATTACTAATGATGCAGCTAACTATCCCCATTGAATATCAGATACAATAGATGAGGGTGAGTGAGGACTAGTGGAGTTCGTATGATGAAATTAATGTGGTCTTGTCTGAATATATAGTAATATTCTAGGAGCCAAATTGTCTTTCACCTGATCATAAATACAACCATCAAATTCATCTGAAAGATGGTATTGAAGCTATTAATAGTAGACCATATCATTACTTAGGAGCACAAAAGGATGTTATTGAGCAGTTGGTTAGGGATCTTATCAAACAGGGATTTATAAGGCAAAACTACGGTCCCTTTGTAGCACCGATTGTTCTTGTTAAGAAAAAAGACAATTCTTGGCGTATGTGCGTGGATTATAGGGAATTGAATAAACACAAAGTTAATGGTAAATTTATGATACCTGTTATCGAAGAATTGTTAGATGAGTTGCATAGTGCAAGTTGGCTTACTAAATTGGACTTACGTTCGGGGTATCATCAAATCAGAATGCAACTGGAGGATATCCTAAAGATGACATTCAAGACACATGAAGGACATTATGAGTTTTTGGTAATGTCGTTTTTCTTTACAAACGCTCCGGTCAACATTTCAACGATTGACGAATGAGTTGTTCAAGCCATATTTGAGGCGTTTTGTTTTAGTGTTCTTTGATGATATTCTCATCTACAGCCAGTCCTTACAATTAGATATACAACATATCACAACATCCATATAGATTCTTAAAGATAATCAGTTATTTCTAAGGGGGATAATTGTGTCTTTGGAGTATGACATATTGAGCATTTGGGATATACAATTTCAGAGAGTGGAGTGGAAACAAATACTAGAAAAGTGAAGACCACTAAAGAGTGGCCAGTACCTAAGAACATTAAAGAGTTAAGAGGATTTTTGGGCATTAAAGGATATTATTGGAGGTTTATTAAGGGCTACGGATTGATTGCGAAACCACTAACAGAGATGTTGAAGAAAGATAAAGTCAGAACGTGGGATTAGCAATAAAAGGAAAACATAGCCTTTGAGAAACTGAAGAAGGCAATCTCATTAGCTCTAGTGCCAACTCTTATGGACTTTTCACAATAGTTTGTGGTCGAAGCAAATGCTAGTGGATTGGGAATTGGGGCTGTTTTACAACAAAATGACCATCTGATTGTGTTTCTCAGCAAGAAATTAGCCAAAAGATATGAAGGTTTATCGACTTACGAAAAAAAGTTCCTAACAGTGAAAAAAGTTATCAAATTCCTAACAGTGATAAAAGTTATCAAACGCTGGCATCATTACCTCAATTGTAAACCATTTGTGGTTAAAAAGGATCATCGGAGCCTTAAATATTTATTAGAGTGGGGCTTATCTACTGACAGGCCCCTATCCTATAATGACTAGGCAACTTGCCCAGTACTCAACGATGGCTCTCCAATTGATATTCGCGTCGGCTAGAAAGTTCCCGTGAAACTAAGCCTATTGCCCTTATTAAGGAACTGCTTCAATTCATAATAAGAAATGTAAACTGTGATGTTTTTATTTTGGCAGTACAACGGTTGTATTTTGACATCCTAAAACTTTCAAAGTCCCTGTAAAAGTTCAAAACACTACTATTATCACATCAATTTCTCAACTCTAAATTGTGGACTTCAAATCCACTCATATGCAGTCTGAAATAGTTATATCAATAAAATTTGAAAAGCTAAAACAAAGTTATGCATTCCATTTAAAAAACCTTTATACAAATCCATTCTTTATACAACTATACTTCCAAAACATATGCAAAGATATACAGTAGCTCTTAAAAATATGTACAAGGCAAAATAAAATGTCTACATAGTAGCACTTGATGAAGTTGACTACTTGCGAGGTGGAATCCCTGCTACTGAAGCCCTTGAGTGTGCACCTGAGAGGTTTTATTTAAAAACATAAAATAAAGGGTGAGCTAAATGAGTGTTACCGATTTCCAACAAAAACATTTATACAAATATTAACCTCTATAAAAGAAAACAATTTCTTTTTTAATAACCAATATTCTTACAAAACATTTTTTTTCTTTTCATAAAATCAATGCATATGTAAAACAAAACATATAAATTTTTCTAAGATCAAGATGGAAATCAATACTTTCATGAACTTTCTTTATCGCTTAACCTCTATATACCAATTTTTATGAAGCTAGTCCTGCATCGCTTACCTATAATGATGCTAGCATTACATATAAATCAATGGTTACAAAGCTGGTTCTGTATCACTTACTCGTAACAGTGCTAGCACAATATATACTCTACACGTGCAGAGGGCGACTCACAGGACATACTAATAGACACAACACCACTTATGTCAGTGATAGACACTCCCCAAACAACGCCATACATGCTAAGACGTACTCTGATCGATATAATTTTATGTATAAAGACCTAACGATGTACCATAGACTAAACCACAATTACTACATGAGCGCACTTCATTTCAGTACCAATTAAAAACATATTCAAAATCCATTTCTATGTCAATTCAAAGCATATGTAAATTTCAATTCAATGCCAATTCAAAGCGTGTGTACATTTTATTAGTTTGCTAGTGCATTCAAAATTTAATTCAATGCTAAATCAAAACATATGTAAATCTCATGAAGATTAACTTTTAAATTCAAGTAATAGCATCAATGGAATTATTTATAAACATAGTTTTTATAATAAGGTAAAAACTATCTTTACAAAATCAGTTTAAAGGTACACTCACTATTTGTCACCTTTATGTGTTTGGTGCTTTTCCTTTATTAGTCCTGAGCCTACGGTGATGAGAAAACTTTATTATCTTATTCAGCTATAAGAGAGACCCTTGAAGGGTTCCTGAAACCTACCAAGTACATCCATAACTTACCAACTTGTTTTACAAATTTTATAACAAAGGGCTTAGCCAAAATCTTAGCATTTTATAAGATTAAAATTATGTTCTCTTCTTATTCAACCATTGAACAACTTCCATGATTTATACATACTGTTTTCTTTTCATTTAAATAACGTATATAGTATATACCTACTGATTTCCTTACATTGAACCATTGAACTATGTAGAACATATATGCTACCATTAAACAACTATTAAACCACATATATAGCATCTACATACTGCCAATTAATCCTTTTAATTACATACATAAGACATGGATATACATGCTATTTTTCTCTCCATTTACCATTCTATTTTTCTCTTCATTTAACTATGCCTCCACTTGGTCCTTAATTTTCACATATCAAACGTCCAAATTAGGTTTTTAAGTCTTCTAAAAATTTTTCCTATATCTTTAGTTTTCATATCATCAAAAATCATGCCATTTCAACTTCTAAATTATGAAACATGTACCAAAAATCATAAGCTACTTCAATATAGGGACAGTATCAGGTTACCAAAATCAATCTTAATTTTCAATATCATTCAGCTAGAATTATGTCTAGGTCTCTTCTAGATATTTTTAGTACTATGTCTTACATTTCATTTACAATTGGAATCACCCAATTTTGAGTTCTGTAGACTAAGTTATGGCCAAAACACTAGGACTGTTCAAGGAAATTGAAAATCCTAATATAAAATTTCACTAAACAAAGTTAGGAAAACTTACCACTTTCTTCAAATCATGCTCAAACATTCACCCAATTCATAAGGAAATTTATGTTTCCAGCTTAAGCATTCACATGAACAGCTAAAGAGGAAGGATAAGAGTGGTTTAACATACCTAAAATCAGATGGTAACGTGTTGCCCATCTTTTCCCTGCATGTAGTTGGTATTGATGGAGGTGTTGTCCACGATTGGAGGCTTAAACAACATACAGAAATTATTTCCTAAAGGCAACAATTTGGAGATCTATGCATAAAAGAAGCAACTTCAATTTAATAACATCAATTCTAGTCTAAGGGATAAGTGAGGCTTCGGTGGAATGAAGGTGGAGTAGCTCCTCCATCACTCTTGTTTAAGCTACATGTTGAAAAGGGTTGTCCTACACATTGCAACGTAAATTTCTAATAGCTGTCCATTATATAATCTCTTACCATCTTTGTTTAATTAATCCTTTAACCCCTTAGCTCATCCACGACAATTATTTTCCTTTAAATATAACAATTTTTTTTGTCTCACCAAAATGACACACATCTACACCATGAATTGGTCTCCCATGTATTGAATTTTATTTCCTTCACATCCACTCCTTCATAAACGTGACAACATAAGATTTTTATGCATTCTTGTTGCAAACATAATGAGAACTTCTTCATGTATGTGACAGTTGCCACTTAAGGTTCATTGACTTGTACATGTATTATTTCTTGTCTAAAATAATTAAATGGTTTAAGAAAAAGCTGTCCAATTTTGATAGAAATTTCATGTCCACTTAATAACATGTTATACCTAAATATATCAACATATAAGTTAGATCAATTTACTTGAAGTATCCATAACTATGACTGATTCTTATGTCCTTATGTTTTAGCCCAAAAATGCTTCAAATTTACTCAAAAATAATTTAAAACACAGTCAATCTTGATCTATTATAAATCCATCCGATTGAATTTATTTTTGGACCATTTCCATACCAGTCAACTCCAATATTTTTGGGGTATCATTTGAATTTAATACTTGTCATTCAGAGTTCGGTTCCTAATTTACCTTTAAGAGATAATAAAATTTACATTAGTTGAAAAACATCATTCATATGATATGAAATTTTATAGACACATGAAAATTTTTTTGGGGGTTTTACATCTACTCCCTTCCAATAGTCATGGCTCCCTAAGTTGCCGGGTATGATTTCAAAGTTTAATATCGGAGTGGGAAGGAAAAAGTAGCTATGGATGCACTTTCACGAGTCACTAGTGCAGAACTTCTATTGTTGTCAGTAACACAAGTGCATGGAGGATTGTTAGAAGAGGTAAAAAATAGTTAGAAGGAGGATATTTCTATGCAAGACATAATCAACAAATTAGAATTTGGGAATATGAATTCTACTGCTTATGAATGGAAAGAGGGACTATTACAGTGGAAGGGTAGGCTAATAGTAGGTGCCAAAAGAGTGCTCTGGGATCATATCATCACGATCAATCACAATGATGCCATAGGCAAACATATATGGGTATTGGAAACTAGAAAAAAAAATACAAAATATGTTTCATTGGGAGGGCATGGTGAGAGACATCTGTAACTATATACAAAATTGTATGAAATGTCAAAAACATAAGCACAACAATTCAGCTTATCCAGGTCTATTGCAACTAATTAAAATTCCAGAAGGGAGTTGGCGAGAGATTAGTGTCAATTTTATTCAAGGATTACCTATATCCAGAGGTAAATTAGTCATTTTTGTGGTTATTGATCGATTTACTAAACATGTTTATTTCATTTAGAAAAAACATCCATATTCTGCAAGTAATATAGGAGAATTATTTTTCAACAATGTGGTTAAGTTACATGGCACACCAGAATGAATAATCAGTGATTGAGATCTTATTTTCTTGAGCAAATTTTAGCAGGAGTTGTTTAGGCTGCAAAGAGTGTTTGAAATTTTCGACAACCTACCATCCACAATCGGATGGCCAAACCAAAGCTGTAAATAAAACTTTAGAAACTTACCTTCGCTTTTTTATAGTGAATCACCGTAACAATGGAGTGAGTGGATGACGCTTACAGAATGGTGGTACATCACTACTTATCACTTTACCATCAACTCCACATCTTTTGAATTGTTGTATGGTTATCCTCTGCCAGTTTATACACCATACGTAGTGGGAGACTCAAAATTAATTAAAGTTAATAAAATTCTTTAGAACCGTGAAGCTATGGTGAATGTGATGAATTTTTATTTACAAAAGGCACAGAATAAGATGAAATAGTATGCTGATTCTAAACGTTCTGAAAGGGAGTTTGAGATAGGAGAGATGGTTCTGTTGAAATTACAACCGTATAAACAACACTCACTTCATTGAAGAAACAATCAGAAGCTATCACGTTTTTACTATAGTCTGTTTAAAATTACATAGTGAATCAGAAAGGTAGCATATAAGTTGGAGTTGCCATCAAAATCTTCAATACATCTCATATTTCACGTGTCACTGTTGAAAAAGGCTTATCTGGGTTGAGGAAGAGTATCATCGTCCTTACCAGAATTTCTCACCTCCATTGAAAGAATTCCAGTAGCAGTGTTGGACAAAAGAATGGTGAAAGACACAATCGTGCTATCACCAAGTTACAATCCAGTGGTTTGATGGAAAACATACTAGTGCAATATGGGAATATCTATATGAATTACAAAAGAGATTTCTAGACATTAATTTGGTCGAAAAAGATATTAAGGAAAGGGGAATTGTTACAACATTAAACAAGGAAGACAAAAAAGGCACGTGAGGCAACATTATCTTTACTAAAGCAACAACATGTTGATGATACAAATATGCAACGTTTAAATAAAAACTTCATATATGTAATCATGCACTAGCGCATAGTGAATCTCTACGTAATCATGTGCATATAAGCTATTCACTAAAGGCTATATGGACATGTTAAATCGAATATTGTTATTACCATTCTTCAAATCTTCTAGTGTCATTTCCTTCTCTCTCTTCTGGTTATTTCTCTCACCATCCTTTTAACATCACCATCACAGTAGCTACATTCTGTTAACTTCATAAAAATAATTACAACACATTCCCTTTGTAATATCAATTTGGTATCCTATAAAAGATTAGGTCATCAATATATTCATTTCTTGAATATACTGCTAGCTTGAAAAAATTAATTGTAGTCATTCTTTTTCTTACTCTCTTAAAATTATTTAAATACATAAAATCCATAGTGTGAGCAAACTTATTAAGAAAATACTCGTGAAGTTTGTAAAAAGTTGTTTTTAGTAATTTCAAAACTGAGTTTTTTTACTAAAAAATAAATCATTTGAAATGGGAAGAAAGTGTTCTCTTTTCGACAAATAAGGTGATGCTTGATATGTAAGAAATATATGGCATGATGTTATGGATCATATTTTTTGTAGACCCATACTAAATTTGGTTTAGGATTTTTCTAAATTTAATAATATATTAAATCTTAATCGTTAATTTAGTACTTGATGGACGTATAAGATTTAATATAAATAGAGAAGTGCATATAAACTAGCCCTCTCTCCACTTTCATGAAGTACAAATAAAACAAATATAGAATGTATTTGTGCATTGGGCTATTCATCAAGCTTTCATACAGAAAGATGGTTAAGAGAGAGAAACTAGCTCGTGATCGTTGAAAGTTTTTTCTCTATATCATGACGAATTCTGCTCGAGGTAAGTAATTTATTCGCTTCATCTATATGGTTATCATTGTATTCAAGATATGAATGGGCACAAATGATTGTACGTATGATTCATGATTTATGTATTTGATGTTTGAATATCAAGAACGAAAAACTTACATGTGATATCAATGCCATGGATTTTGAATAGATAATAATCCTTAGATTATTGATTTGATGATTTTTTCAATTATGATGTTAAAAAATAAAATTATGATTTTAGGGTTTTGTATAAAGAATAATTTTCCCTAATAAAAAAATTGAATACTGGGAGATCGTCATTCGATCTTCTTGAAGCTTCGTCATTTAGTTTTAATGAATGTCTTTACTATAACCCTCTCAAGACTTGTGTATGATTTCTTAGCCAATAAAACTACAACTCTTGAATTAGTAAAAATGTTGCATCATTTACGAAACAAAGAAGATAAATTGATACCTTAGTCAATTCAAGAAAAATCAATTGTTAGAATATTCAGTTGAGATAGATGATTACCTTGAAAATAAAAGAATGGTAGGGCAACACCATGAGATTCTTCTTAGAGGACCAGCATATCTCTCTTCACTATTACTAATTTTTTGGCTAGTAACAATACCTACCCTTCTTCGAAATTACTTACAGTAATGGTTGTATGGTTAGGTAGTTATCTATGCATATTCTTTCACACTTTGAGTTACCCTTTATTGGTGTTTATAATTTATGGAATTATCCATGCTGCATGTGAATTGTGCTTTCTTATGTTTTAGTCGTATTAATGATATTTTGATCTATAATCAAAATTTTAATTTTAATTTCATCTTATAGATATATTATTATTATTATTATTATTATTATTATTTTTTAT
>JANIIA010037547.1:0-12029 GCA_027478495.1 Erythroxylum alaternifolium
TTCACTTATCATGTGCATATATGCATGTATGCATATGTCACTGTTCACTTATACACTAGGTGAGGGGATGTTACAAAAAATTACCCATTGGGCACCTTCAGTGTGTAAAACTTCCCGTTGGCACAGTTGCTAGGCACCTTTAGTGGAAAAAATAGCCTTTTGGCAAACCTTTGATAGGTAAAACAGTCTATTGGCACAGTAGCTAGGCACCATCAGCAGGCAAAACTCGTTGGCTTTGTTACTAGTTACTTCGGTAGGCAAAACAACCCACTGGGCACCTTCAGTGGCAAAATAGCCTTTGGGCACTGTTGCTTAGTACCTTTGATGGAAAATAGCCCATTGGGCACCTTCGGTGGGTAAAATAACCTTTTTACACGGTTGCTAGGCACCTTTGGTGGGAAGAACAGCCAGTTGGGCACCTTCGACAGGCAAAACAACTCTTTGAAACAATCGTTAGGCACCCTTAGTGGGTAAAACAACCTATGGGCATGGTCGTTAGGCACCTTTGATGGGAGAACAACCTGTTGGGAACCTTCAATGGATAAAATAGCCCATTGGCATGGTGGCTAGGCACCTTCAGTGGGTAAAATAGCCGTTGGCACACCTTTGATGGACAAAACAGTCTGTTGGCACGGTCATTAGGCACCATCAATGGGGAAAATAACCCGTTGGCATGGTTGCTAGTTACCTTTGGTGGACAAAATAGTTTGTTGGGCACCTTCGATTGGCAAAATATCCCATTAGCACGGTCGATAAACACTTTTAGTATGTAAAACAGCCCATTAGCACGTTCGTTAGGCACCTTCGATGGGAAAAATAGCCTATTGGCACACCATCAGTAGGTAAAATAGTCCATTGGCATGGTCACTAGAAAGATTAGGTGGAAAATGGGCCCATTGGCTTTAGTGTGAAAAATGACACATTAATAAAACTTCAGTGTGTAAAATAGCCCGTTAGTATGGTCGCTAGGCACCATCGGAGGGCAAATTAACCCGTTGGCCACCTTTGGTGGGTAAAATAGCTGGTCAGGTCGCTAGGCACCTTTGGTGGGCAAAATAGCCAGTTAGCACGGTCGCTAGGCACCCTTAGTAGGCAAAACTACTAGTTGGTACGGTCGGTAGGCACTCACGATGAGCAAAACAACCCATTGGCACAGTCGCTAGGCACTATCGATAGGCAAAATAGCATGTTTGCACAGTTGCTAGGGATCTTGGGTGGGTAAAATAGCTCGTTGGCATGTTCGCTAGGCACTTTTAGTGAGAAAAACAACCAGTTGGGCAACTTCAATGGGAAAAGAGCCCGTTGGCACAATCGCTAAGCACCCTCGGTGGGCAAAACTTTGGCATAGTCACTAGTCGACTTCAGAGGTCAAAATAGCCCGTTGGTACAGTGGTTAGACACCTTCTGTGGGGAAAACAAACCGTTAGTTATCTTCTGTTAGTGAAATAGCCAGTTGGCACATCTTGCGTGGGAAAAACAGTCTGTTGGCACGATCATTAAGCAGATTAGGTGGAGAAAAGGGCCAATTGACTTCAGTCGAAAAAACAGCACAATGGCACACCTTCAGCGTGCAAAACAGCCTATTGGTATGGTCACTAGGCACTATCGGAGGGTAAACCACCCTGCTGGGCACCTTTAGTGGGTAAAACAACTCATTGACATGGTCATTAGGGATCTTTGGTGGACAGAACAGCCCATTGGCACGGTCGCTAGGCACCCTCAGTGGGCAAAACTACCCATTGGTACGGTCGCTAGTTACCTTCGGTAGGTAAAATAGCCCATTGGCATGGTCGCTAGCCACTTTCGGTGGAAAAACAACCCGTTAGAACGATCGCTAGTTCACTTTGATGGGTAAAACAGCCTGTTGGCACAACTGCTAGGCACCTTTAGTAGGTAAAACAGCCCATTGGAAAGATTGCAAGCCAACTTGGGGGGAAAATAGCCTGTTCGAGTGGTCACTAGTCACCTTCTATTGGAAAACAACCCGTTGGCACAGTCGCTAGACACCCTTGGCAGGAAAAACGGCCAGTTTGCATAGTTACTAGGCACATATAGTGGACAAAACAACCCTTGGGAACCTTCGGTAGGAAAATAGCCCATTGGAATCATCGCAAGTCAACTTAGGGGGGAAAACAACCTGTTGGAACAGTCGCTAGTCACCTTTGGTGGGAAAATAGCGCGTTGGCGTAGTCGCTAGGCACCCTCGGCGGTAAAAACAACTAGTTGGCATGGTTACTAGGCATCTTCGGTTGGTAAAACAGCCTGTTGGAATGATTGCAAATGAACTTAGGGGGAAAACAGCCCGTTGGAATGGTCACTAGTCACCTTCGGTTGGAAAACAACCCATTGGCATGGTCTATAGGCACCTTCGATGGGAAAACAACCTATTGACATGGTCGCTAGTCACCTTTGCGGGGAAAATAGCTCGTTGGAATGGTCATTAGGCACCTTTGGTGGGAAAAACAACTAGTTGGCACACCTTCGATAGGCAAAGTAATCCATTGGCACTGTCACTAGGCATATTCGATGGAGAAAAGAGTGTGTTGGCACACCTTTGGTGGGCAAAAGAGCACATTTACATGACTTTGGAGCATAAAAAAGCCCGTTGGCACGATCGCTAGGCACCTACGGTGAAAAAAACAACCTGTTGGCATGTTCGCTAGACGCCCTCGGTGGGCAAAATAGCTCATTAGCATGGTCGTTAGCCACCTTTTCTAGGCATAACAACCAGCTAGCACGATCGTTAGACACCCTTGGTGGGAAAAACAGCTCGTTGACATGGTCGTTAGGCACTTTAGGTGGGCAAAAAAGCCCATTGGCACGATTGTTAGGCACATCCGGAGGGCAAAACAACCCTATGGCATGGTCGCTAGGTAACTTCGGTGGGCAAAATAGCCTGTTTGTAAGGTGGCTAGGTGCCTTCGGTGGGTAAAAAATCTCATCGGGCACCTTTGGTGCACAAAACGGCCCATTGGTATGGTCGCTAGTTACCTATGGTAGGTAAAATAGCCCGTTGGCATGATTGCTAGCCACTTTCGATGGAAAAACAACCCGTTAAAACGATGGCTAGTTCATTTTGATGGGTAAAATAGCCCGTTGGCATGGTTACTCGGCACCTTCGATGGGTAAAATAACCCATTGGAAAGATTGCAAGCTAACTTAGGGGGAAAACAGCCTGTTTGAGTAGTCACTAGTCACCTTCGATTGAAAAACAGCTCGTTGGCACAATCGCTAGGCACCCTTGGCGGGAAAAACGGCCAGTTTGCACGGTCGCTAGGCACCTACAGTGGGGAAAACAACCCCTTGGGAACCTTTGGTGGGAAAACAGCCCTTTGGAATGATCGCAAGTCAACTTAAGGTGAAAAGAGCCCATTGGAATCGTCGTTAGTCACCTTTGATGGGAAAATAGTCTGTTGGCACGGTTGCTAGTCACCTTCAAAGGGAAAACAGCCCCATAGAATAGCCTTTAATCACCTTCGGTGGGCAAAATAGCTCATTGGCATGGTTGCTAGGCACCTTCAGTGGGAAAAATAGCCCGTTGGCACGGTAGTTAGGCTCCTACGGTGGGCAAATTAGCCCTTTGGCATGTTCGCTAGGCACCTTTTGTGGAAAAACAGCCTGCTAGGCATCTTTGGTGGGAAAATAGCCTGTTGGAATGGTCGGTAGTCACCTTCATTGGGAAAAGAGCTCATTGAAATAGTCGCTAGTCACCTTTGGTGGGAAAACATCACGTTGGTATAGTCACTAGTTACCTTCTCTTGGCATATCAACCCATTGACATGGTCACTAAGCACCTTTGTTAGGGAAAACAACACGTTGGGCGTCTTCGGTAGGCAAAACAACCCATTGGAATAGTCGATAGGTAGCTTTAATGGGAAAAATAGCCCGTTGGCACATGTTCGGTGGGTAAAATAGTCCATTGGCACGATCGTTAAGCACCACCAATAGGTAAAAAATTATGTTGGGCACCTTCGGTGGGTAAAACAGCCTATTGGAACAATTGCTAGGCATCTTCGATGGGCAACACAGCTAGTTGGCACGGTCGTTAGGCACCTTCTGTGTGCATAACAACTAGTTAGCATAGTTGCTAAGCACCTTCGGTGGGCAAAATAGCTCGTTGGGACATTCGCTAGGCACCTTTGGTGAACTAAATAGCCTGTTGACAAGGTGGCTAGGTGCCTTTGGTGGGAAAAACATCCCATCAGGCACCTTTTTTGGGCAAAACAACCCATTGACACAGTCATTAGTCACCTTCGATTGGTAAAACAGCCCTTTGTCACGGCCGATAGCGACCTTTGGTGGGAAAACAACCCATTAGAATGGTTATTAGTCACCTTAGGCACCTCGATGGGAAAGCAACCCATTGGCACGGTTGCTAGGCACCTTCGGTGGGTAAAAAAACTCATTGGAAAGATTGTAAGTCAACATAGGGAGGAAAACAGTCCATTGGAATGGTCGCTAGTCACCTCCGGTGGGAAAATAGCCCGTTGGCACAGTCGCTAGGCACCCTCGGTGGGAAAAACAACTAGTTGGCATGGTTGCTAGGTATCTTCGGTGGGTAAAACAGCCCGTTGGAATTATTGCAAGTCAACTTATGGGGAAAATAGCTCATTGGAATGGTCACTAGTCACCTTTGGTGGGAAAACAATGCGTTAGCATGGTCTCTAGGCACCTTTGATGGGAAAACAACCTGTTGGCATGGTTGCTAGTCACCTTTGCGGGGAAAATAGCCTGTTGGAATGGTCGTTAGGCACCTTTGGTGGGAAAAACAGCTAGTGACATACCTTCAATAGGAAAAACAGTCCGCTGGCATGGTCACTAAGCACATTCGATGGAAACAACACTGCGTTGGTGCACCTTTAGTGGGCAAAACAACACATTTGCATAACAGTGGGAAAAACAACCCATTCGTACTATTGCTAGGCACCTTCAGTGGGCAAAATAACTCGTTGGCTTAGTTGCTAGGCACCTACCGTGGGTAAAACAACCTATTGGCACGTTCACTAGGCACCTTCGACGAAGAAATAGCCCATTGGGAGCCTTCGGTGGGAAAATAGCCCATTGGAATGATTACAAGTTAACTTAGGGGGAAAACAGCCCATTGTAATGGTCACTAGTCACCTTTAATGGGAAAACAACCTGTTGGCATGGTCACCACTCACCTTCAATGGGAAAATAGCCTGTTAGCACAGTCACCAGTCACCTTTGGGGGGAAAATAGCTCGATGGAACAGTCTCTACTCACGCTCGGTGGGCAAAAGAATACGTTGAAACAGTTGCTAAGCACCCTTGGTGGGAAAAACAGCTCGTTGGCATAGTAGTTAGGCACCTACGGTAGGCAAAACAGCCATTTGGCACGTTCGCTAGGCACCCTTGGTAGAAAAATGGCCCATTGGGCATCTTCGGTGGGAAAATAGCCCGTTTTAATGGTCACTCTTCACCTTCGGTGGTAAAAGAGCTTATTGGAACGGTCGCTAGTCACCTTTGGTTGTAAAACAACTCATTGGAATAATCACTAGTCACCTTCTCTTGGTAAAACAACCCGTTGGCATGGTCACTAGGCACGTTTGTTGGGAAAAATAGCACATTGGGCACGTTCGGTGGGTAAAATAGCTCGATGGAACGGTCGCATGGTAGCTTTGATGGGAAAAACAACTCATTAGCACGCATTTGGTGGGCAAAACAGTACGTTGGCATGGTTGCTAAACACCATCGGTAGGAAAACAATCTTGTTAGGCACCTTAGTTGGGTAAAACAGTCTCTTGGCACGGTCGCTAGCCACCGTTGATGGGCAAAATAGCTCATTGGCACGGTCGCTAGGCACTATAGGTAGGGAAAACAGCCTATTGGCATGATCGCTACGCACCTTTAGTGGCCAAAACAACCCATTGGCACGGTCCCTAGGAAGCTCTGGTGGGCAAAACAGCTTGTTGACAAGATCACTAGGCACCTCTAGTGGACAAAACAGCCCACTGGCATGGTCGCTACGCACCCTCGATGGGAAAAACAACTTGTTGGCGTGGTGGCTATGCACCTTCGATGGGAAAAACAGCCCATTGGATACTTGCAATGGGCAAAACATCTCATTGGCACAGTCACTAGGCACTTTTAGTGGGAAAAATAGTCCGTTGACACACCTTAGATGGGAAAAATAGTCTATTGGCACGGTAGCTAGGAACCATCAGTGGGCAAAACAACCCGTTGACTTTGTTACTAGTTACTTCAGTGAGCAAAACAACCCACTGGGCACCTTCGATGGCAAAACATCCCATTCGTACGGTCGCTTGGCATCTTCGTTGGAAAAATAGCCCGTTGGACACATTCGGTGGGTAAAACAACCCTTTAGCACGGTCACTAGGCACCTTTTGTGGGAATAACAGGTAGTTGGGCACTTTCAACAGGCAAAACAACCCTTTGACAAGGTCGTTAGGCACCTTCGGTGGTAGAACAACCTATTGGGCATCTTCGATGGATGAAATAGCCTATTGGTATGGTCGTTAGGCACTTTCAGTTAGAAAAATAACCCATTGGCACACCTTTGATAGGCAAAACAGTCTGTTGGCATGGTCGCTAGGCACCATCCGTGGGAAAAACAACCCATTAGCACGGTTGCTAGAACAACCTGTTGGGCACCTTCATTGGGCAAAACAAACCATTGGCACGGTCACTTGGCACCTTCGATATGTAAAATAGCCCCTTGGCACGTTCGTTAGGCACCTTCGATGGGAAAAATAGCCCGTTGGCACACCTTCAGTGGGCAAAACAGCCCGTTGGCATAGTGACTAGGCAGATTAAGTGGAAAATGAGCCCATTGGCTTTAGTGGGAAAAACAACCCAATGGCACACCTTTGGTGTGCAAAATAGCCCATTGGTATGGTCGCTACGCACCATCAGAGGGAAAAACAACCCGTTGGACACCTTTGATGGGTAAAACAGCCAGTTGGCATGGTCGTTAGGCACCCTTTAGTGGGCCAAACTATCAGTTGCTACAGCCGCTACGCACCCACGGTGGGCAAAACAACCTATTTGCACGGTTGCTAGGCACCTTCGGTGGGCAAACTATCTCGTCATCACGTTCGCTAGGCATCTTCGGTAGGTGAAATAGCCTGTTAACAAGGTGGTGAGGTGGGAAAAAAATACCATCGGGCATCTTTGGTGTGCAAAACAGCCCATTGACACGGTCTTCTGTCACCTTCGGTCAGTAAAACAATCCTTTGACACGGTCGATACCCACCTTTGGGGGGAAAATAACCCATTACAATGATCGCTAGTCACCTTCGGTGGGTAAAACATCCCGTTGGCACGGTTGCTAGGCACCCTTGATGGGAAAAACAACTTGTTGGCACAGTTGCTAGGCACCTTCAGTGGGCAAAACAACTCGTTGGAAAGATTGTAAGTCAAATTAGGGGGAAAACAACCTATTGGAACGGTCGCTAGCCACCTTCGGTGGGAAAACAACCCATTGGCACAGTCGCTAGGCACCCTTGACGGGAAAAATAACTAGTTGGCATGGTTACTAGGCATCTGCGGTGGGTAAAATAGCCCGTTGGAATGATTGCAAGTGAACTTAGGGAGAAAACAGCCCGTTGGAATGTTCACTAGTCACCTTCGGTCAGAAAACAACCCGTTGGCATGGTTTTTAAGCACCTCCGATGGGAAAACAACCTGTTGGCATGGTCGCTAGTCACCTTTGGGGGGAAAACAGCCCGTTGGAACAGTCGTTAGGAACCTTTGGTGGGAAAAACAACTAGTTGGCATACCTTCGATAGCAAAACAGTCTGTTGGCACGGTCACTAAGCACATTCGATGGAGAAAAGAGTGTGTTGGCACACCTTTGGTGGGCACAATAGCACATTTGCATGACTTTGGAGCGTAAAAAAGCCTGTTGGCATGGTCGCTAGGCACCTATGGTGGGAAAAATAATCCGTTGGCACGTTCGTTAGGCATCTTTGATGGAAAAATAGCCTGTTGGGAACCTTCGATGGCAAAATAGCTTGTTGGCACAGTCTTTAGTTACCTTCGGTGGGCAAAATGCCCCGTTGGCATGGTTGCTAGTTATCTTTGGTTGGAAAAACAGCCTGTTGGCACGATAGCTAGGAAAAATAGCCCTTTGGCATGTTTGCTAGGCACCTTTGATGGAAAAACAACCCTTTGGCATCCTCGGTGGGAAAGCAGCTCGTTGGAATGGTTTCTAGTCATCTTTGGCAGGAAAAGAGCCCATTGGAAAGATCACTAGTCACCTTCAATGGGAAAATAGCCCATTGGAATAGTCGTTAGTCACCTTATCAGAGCAAAACAGCTTGTTGGCCTGGTCACTAGGTGCCTTCATTTGAAAAAACAACATGTTGGGCACCTTCGTTGAGCAAAATAGCCCATTGGAATAGTCGCTAGGAACCTTTGATAGGATAGACAGCCCGTTGGCGCATGTCTGATGTGCAAAGCAATCCGTTGGCACAGTTGCTAAGCACCATCGATAGGAAAAAATCTTGTTGGGCACCTTGAGTGGGTAAAACAGCCTGTTGTAAAGATTGCTAGGCACCTTCAGTGGGTAAAATAGCCCATTGGAACGATCATTAGGCACCTTTGATGGGCAAAACAACATGTTGGTATGTTCGATGGGAACCTTTGGCGGGCAAAACAACACGTGTGCATGCCTTTTGGAGCAAAAAAAGCCTGTTGACATGGTCTCTGGGTACCTATAATGGAAAAAAAAACTCGTTGGCACGTTTGCTTGGCAAAATTGGTGGAAAAATAACCTGTTAGCATGGTCTCTAGTCACCTTACGAGGGCAAAACAGACTGTTGGCACAGTTACCAGGCACCCTCAGTGGGTAAAACAACACATTTACATAGTTTCTAGGCACCCTCTGTGGGAAAAATAGCCTATTGGTACAGTAGCCAGGCACCTACAGTAGGCAAAATAGTCGTTTGGCACGTTCGCTAGGTACCCTTGGCAGAAAAACGACCTGTTGGGCATCTTCGGTGGAAAATAGCTAGTTGGAATGGTCACTCTTCATCTTCGGTGGCAAAAGAGTTGGTTGGAACGGTCGCTAGTCACCTTTTGTGCTAAAATAGCCCATTGGAATAGCCACTAGTCACCTTCGCTTGGTAAAACAACCCGTTGGCATCACTACGTACATTTATTAGGAAAAACAATATGTTGGGCACCTTTGGTGGGCAAAACAACCCATTGGAACGGTCGTTAGGCAGCTTTGATGGGAAAAATAGCCCGTTAACACACATTTGGTAGGCAAAACAATACGTTGGCACAGTCGCCAAACACTATCAGTAGGAAAAAAACTTCGTTGGGCACCTTAGTTGGGTAAAACAGTCTGTTGGCACGGTCGCTAGCCATCGTGATGGGCAAAATAGCTCATTGGCACGGTCGCTAGGCACTTTGGGTAGGGAAAACAGCCCATTGACATGATCGTTACGCATCTCTAGTGGGAAAAATAGGCCATTGACGTGATCGCTAGGTAGCTCTGGTGGGCAAAACAACTCGTTGGCATGATCGCTAGGCATCTATGGTGGGTAAAACAACCCATTGACACAGTCGCTAGGTACCCTTGATAGGAAAAACAACTCGTTGGCGTGGTGGCTATGTGCCTTTAGTAGAAAAAACAGCCTATTTGGCACCTTCGATGGGCAAAACATCCCGTTGGCACAGTCGCTAGCCACCTTCAATGAAAAAAATAGCCCATTGACACACCTTTGATAGGAAAAACAGTCCGTTGGCATGGTAAATAGTCATCATCAGTGGGCAAAACAACCTGTTGGCTTTGTTACTAGTTACTTCAGTGGGTACCTTCTGTCCATTGGCACGGTCACTAGGCACCATCTGAGGGAAAACCACCCCACTGGGTAGCTTCAGTGGGTAAAATAACCCATTGACACTGTTGCTAGGCACTTTCAGTGGACAATATAGCCCATTGGCACGGTCGCTAGGCACCCTCAGTGGCTAAAACTACCCGTTGGTACGATCGCTAGCCATGCTAGGTGGGCGAAACAGCTCGTTGGAAAAGTCGCTATGCACCTTCGGTAGGAAAAATAGCCCATTGGAAAAGTCGCTGGGTACCTTCAGGGGGCAAAACAGCCCGTTCGCACAGTTGCTAGGCACCTTTGGTGGGCAAAATAGCTCGTTGGAACATTCGCGAGGCACCTTACGAGAAAAAAAGCCAGTTGGGCAACTTTGGTGGGCAAAACAACCAGTTGGCATGGTTGCTAGGCACCTTTGGTGGACAAAACAACCCTTTGGCATGTTCACTAGGCAACTTCGGATGACAAAATAGCACGTTCGCACAGTTGCTGCGCATATGGTGTGAAAAGCAGCACGTTGGCACACCTTCTGTGGGCAAAATAGCATGTTTGCATGTCTTTGGCACATAAAAAACCCGTTGGCACGGTCGCTAGCCACCTACGATGGGCAAAACAACCTCTTGGGAACCTTTGGTGGGAAAATATTCCATTGGAATGATTGTAAGTCAATTTAGGGGAAAACAACCGATTGGAATGGTCGCCAGTCACCTTTGATGGGAAAACAGCTCGTTGGAACAGTCGCTAGTCACCTTCAGGGGAAAACAGCCCCTTGGTATAGTCCCTAGTCACCTTCGGTGGGCAAAACAGCCCATTGGCACGATTTCTAGGCACCCTTAGTGGGAAAAATAGCCTGTTGGCATGGTAGTTAGGCACTTACGGTGGGTAAAACAACACTTTGGCACGTTCAGTAGGCACCTTTGGTAGGAAAACAACCTGTCAGAATAGTCACTAGTAACCTTCGATGGGAAAAGAGCCCATTGGAATAGTCGCTAGTCTCCTTTAGTGGGAAACCAACACGTTGGAACAATCATTGGTCACCTTATCTAAGCAAAATAGGCTATTGGCACGGTCACTAGGTGCCTTCATTGGGAAAAATAGCACATTGAGCATCTTTGGTGGGTAAAACAACCCGTTGAAATAGTCATTAGGTAGCTTCGATGGGAAAAACTACCCATTGGCACATGTTTGGTGAGCAAAACAGTCCGTATACACGGTCGCTAAGCACCATCGATAGGTAAAAAAATCCAATTAGGCACCTTCTGTGGGTAAAACAATGTATCAGAACGATTGCTTGGAACCTTCGGTGGGAAAAATAGCCCATTGGCACGATCGCAAGTCACCTTCTATGGGCATAATAGCTAGTTGGCACGATCATTTGACATCCTCGTTGGGTAAAATAGCTCATTGGCATGCTCAATAGGCACCTTCGATGGGCATAATAGCCAGTTGGCATTATCATTAGACACTCTCAGTGGGCAAAACAACTCATTGGCATAGTAGTTAGGCACCTTGGGTGGGCAAAACATCCCATTGACATGGTCATTAGGCATACCCGTAGGACAAAACAACCCTTAGGCATGGTCGCTAGGCACCTTCGGTGCGCAAAACAACCTGTTCGCAAGTTGGTTATATGCCTTCGGTGGGAAAAACATCCCTTCTGGTAGCTTCGGTGGACAAAATAGCCCATTGGCATGGTCACTAGTTGTTGGATCGCATATGGCCCAAGTATTCACAATACGCTGTGGAAGAGACCATAACACAACACGATGTATAACCGAAAGCATATAGGATGCGTAAAAATACCTTTTTGACACGGATTGGTGGTTGTTTTTGGATTCGTAGACACTGCTACATGCGAATGTCCTCTACCGGTATCCACACGAGTATGCACGATCTGGACTACGGCTATCGTGTGCTAGCACGTCTTGACTCAGATGGTGGCTAGGGTTTTGTATTACAATGATGTCTCATTCTTATGAGACCTAAG
The DNA here is from genome assembly GCA_027478495.1 of Erythroxylum alaternifolium. NCBI lineage: Eukaryota > Viridiplantae > Streptophyta > Magnoliopsida > Malpighiales > Erythroxylaceae > Erythroxylum > Erythroxylum alaternifolium. The sequence goes on from JANIIA010037547.1 coordinate 11,802, forward strand.
TTTCTCTATTTGTAGAGAAAACCTAATCCCATTAAAGCCCAATAAGTTTCGGCCCATTATATCTCATATAAGAAAAGCCCGACAACTTATTTCACTCTAGCCCAATAAATATATCCATATATATTTATTCAATGCCTAATAAATTAGGCCTAAGAGAATAAGCCCAAATCACATCACTCTTTGTGTGTGACCCTGTAGGCTCATTTGATGTTGGCAATGGGCTTGATC
>JANIIA010037558.1:0-12028 GCA_027478495.1 Erythroxylum alaternifolium
CATGAAGGAAATCATGATGAGATCATGATAATGAGATTCCTATCATATGCAATTATGTTAGTATCTAAATAATCCTTCGTCATAGGATTAATAAGACAAGACATTATTAAGCTAGATAGACTAGCATATATTATATTCCTTGATTTGATTAACCAGTGGATCTCATAAATTGTAAGCATGAGATGTTTAAAGTTAATATGTGGATGCTTACTAAGGGTAGTAAGTACATCGGACAACCCGCTATGAGATTATCATATGGATGATCTATCGAATGTCAATGAATAATCTTATCGCAGCAATGGTTCAAATATCCTTATACTTGCGGTACTCAAGGATATCTTCGATACTAATCCTGTGCTTTGACATCATTCCTTGTTATCTCAAGATGATGCTGCTCTTAGGGTGGTGATTGGGTACAACTATTGATATTCAAAGGTAATTGGATAGCCGATAAAGGATTCACCACTCCTAATAGAAGGAGATGATACTCACGGCCTCTTTTTAGGGTCATTACTCAGGAGTCTCTGGCTAGAGCAATTATGTTTCATGAAGAGAGTCTTCGATGACACATAGAGTAATGAGAACCCAGGATAAGAACTAACATTACTTGGACTAGATGTGAGGTAGTCAGTTTAGTAGGAGTTGAAACATAGCCCACACTTCGAACCAAGTGGGGTATAGTATGGTGAAAGGACGAATTGCACGATAATTGTCTATAGAAAGGTAATAAGTTGGATAATTAACTATCAAAGAGTTTATGTGTTAATCCGCTTATATTCTAGCAAATAGGCATCATGAAATCCTTCATGATGTGTTTGAATTAAAAGTTAATTCAAGTGCCTAAAATAGCCGAGAACTTAAGGATCATATAAATAAAGATTGGATGAAAAACAAGTATGGGTGGCCTAATTTAATCAGGTCACGATCGTGCTTCATAGCGCCACGATCGTGGCCATAGGCGAGGCATGCCAAGGCCACGATCGCGTAGAAGCTGCAAAGTGACATATAAGTGAGTTATTCACTTATATGCATGAAGTTTTTTCATTTCTTACATACATAAGTAAGTTTTTTCATTTCTTACATACATAAGTGATAACATAAGGGCTCTAGAAGAGTTCTAAAGTGAGAGTGAAGTGTTTTGAGCCTTGCTGTTGCAATTCATGTAATTATTGCATGAATAAAAGTGCATGCAACAAGATTTTTAACCTATCTTCCATCATCTTGAGCATCTATTAGAACTCGTCTAGTTTGGTGCTTAAATAACCCTTATACATTGTTTCTTCTTCCATCTTTGTGTGTTCTTGGAGACCAAGGAAGGGTTTGGTGTTTGCAACAACCCAAACAAGGAGAAGAAACAAGAAAGAAGGAGATGCACAAGGTAAAAAGTTTTGTTATTTCATGTTCTTTACATATCCTTGCTGCATGTGAGATTCTAAGATTTTTGGGTTGTCATGGATTCCGAAACTTTCGCTGCATCCGCATGCATGAGATGCATGCAACCATAGCAAACCCAACAATTTTCGGTTATCTATAAGGAATGAGATTCTTTATTAAATTCCTTTCATAGAAGTATAGATTTATATAAGGAGGAAAATACAATATGAGACATTGTATGATGCAATATTATTTCTTTTATAGCTATGCTAGTATAACTCAACTTCAACAGCTCCAATTGAATCAATTACCAATATTTCATATTAGTTATGAAATGCTAAGTCTTTGAAAAAGTCAAAGTTAATGATTCAAGGATGTGATGCTTGGTTGAAGCATAGATTATTCATTAAGTTTATAACTAAATTGGATGATAAAAAATTATGAGATATCCAAAAGGTTGGATATAATCTTACAAATTTGTTAAACAAATTGTTTGTTTCAGTGTATACTTATAAGATAATGGTTCTCAAGATAAGTAGCAGGAGTAAGATAAAATTTGAGAAGTTCAAATCTTATGACATTACATCTAATTGGAACTAATGCCTTTATCGATACATTTGATGTCTAGTTAAAAGGCTAAAAGTCATTGAAAGATCCACTTCATAATGAATTTAAAGAGTTTATTTTGGAGATGACTGTGAATTTATCATATCTACAAAAAGGTTAGTGGGAGTATATTTGTCCTATTCAGTGGGAGTATGTAGAGATATATTTCTCACAAAGAACAATAATTCTAATTTACATTTGTTGAAAACATAATTGTCTAAGAACATCTCTTGTTAGCTATGGAAAGGTAACAAGTTAATTCTAGGTATTAGATCTATAGAGATAGATTGTAAGTTGTTTACGTATTCTAACTCCAAGTACATAGATAATGTACTAAAGGTGTTTATTATTTGAGATATCTAATACTTGTAAAGTATTATATTCATTATTCTATGTATGAGTTAATATTTGAGTTTAAGAAGATAAGGATATTTAATTTTGAAGTAAGTCATAATTAAGTTTTATTTTACTTAGAACAATACTTCATTATTATAAAGGTTCCAATGTAGCAATAGTTACTACTTAAGCCATAATACATTTTTCATTTAGTGGAAATGATTAATTGGATCAATAAGTCCTTTAGTGAACTTAATATAGTTCCTTGCATTGTTCAAGATAGTAACGTACTGTGGAACATTAGAACCAATGAGCATGTAAAAGGAGATAAGGTTTCATCAAAGAGATAATAATGTGTTTAGGCAATTTTTCTTAATTATAATGATAATTAAGATGAACATTCTAAGATTTAAGAAAGTACTCACTAAATAATCTTGGAGAATTCTCTCATTAAGCCATTATCCCAATAGTAGCATAATCATCATATGGCGATATGGTATATGAAACTTAAATGATTGGCTTAGTGTAAATAGAAGATTGTTGATTTATTCCCTACAACCAATTAGTTTGATTATAATTTAGTGACGATTACTTAAAAGGCATTCTATATCTTGGACATGTTTAGATGTATATGATAAAGCCCATAGGATAATTAGACATTACAAATGAAATTATACTAAGATTATAATTATGATATTCATTTTACATTTATGTATTATCCTTAAATTGTTCCTAGTTTCTGTTCTGTTAAGAATAGGCATTAATAGAGCATGAAAAGATTAGCACACATTTTGTTTTTTCTTATGAAGGAAGTAGTCGATCTCATAGGTTAAAGTATGAAGATACTTAAACAAATGTGTGAATACTTGTTAGAGAACAAGCTTACTGAACTGACATAATATGAGAAATCTATTTTGAACATTACTTGTATGTATATGGAAATTCTCATTGTGATGATTGTATAAGTGATCATTTAACTTGAAGTCTCCAAAGATATCTTGTATAGGGATTGTTATGTTTTAATACTACGTATGAACTATTTAATCATGGGTCATTCAGTCAGTAGTCATTGGATGTAACATGAACAATAAGGAGGTAATTGATAGCTGTAGATTATTATGTGTTTTTACATATGTTTAAGTGTTTTTTTAAGTGTTTCCGAGGATTATCATGTCTATAGACTTAGAATTGTGTTTTTGATAATATTTGTATATGTTTTAATTGTTTGATTGGTTTAGAGCAAGAATTTGATATTAATTTTATATTTTAAGAGGTCTTTAATATGTTTGTGAGTGAAAGGAAATAGATAATTGGAGAAAAGAAGAAGAATTTGAAGCATGAATCAATGTATGGCACGATTGTGCACAAATGTGATAGACGTGACAAAGAGCAAATTCAAGCTTGCAATTTTTTATATTTTTGAAATTATAGAGCTAGTTTTGGAACCAAATTAAGTAGGGAATACCTTAAAAAATCCTAGAAGCCTTGAGAACTATTTCAGAATAAGAAAAATAAAAAAACTAAGCAACTACTAGATTAAAAGAAGATAAAGAGGACATATCAAAAGAGCTTTAGAGAATTCCGAATTTCCAGATCAAGACTCCAGCTATTTTTTCTTTCTTTTTGCTTTATTTCTTTCATTGTGTTTATTTGGAATTCTAAGATGTTGATCACGATTATCGGTTCTTAAACATATTAAAGATTGTTCTTGATATGTTTTGTCAACATTTAATCCTGTTGAATACAATACATCTATCAATGTTTGTGGTAATTGTTATGCTTATAATAGGTAATAAATTGAGAGAGTGGATCAAGTAAAATGTCTTAAGGTGTGCAACGAGAGTTGGTAGCTTAATAGACTTGAAATTATCAGATTAATTAATAATTGAAGAAAGATCTTAATTATGAAATTAATTATTTTTAGGATTGCTTCAAATCTAATTGAATAAGTTAGGAGTAGTTTTGTGAATTGAGAGATTACAATTATATGATTATTGAATTCAATCAGGGTTACTTGATTAGATCTCGAGAGACGGTAATCAAAACTTTAGGATATCTAGGATCAAATATAGATTGAATCAACAAGATAAAACGAAAATAAAATAAGGATAGAATAATTCTTAAGTCTCCAAACTTTAATTAACTTTATTTTTATTGGTAGCTCAATTATCCAATTGTTTTGTTTTATTAGTTGTTTTAATTATCATTATTTATTTTCGTTCAAATCAATCTTTAGTACGTTAGATAAAGCATTATTCAAGTATTCAGGTGTCTATTAATCTTCGTGGGAATAATACCTTTTTTACTACAAGTTACGATTCGTATACTTGCGGTATTGAAAGTTTTCATATAAAACTTATCAATAGTAGTTAAGTGATCAAGATATGATTCATCACTCTAAAGTAATTAGGGAAAATATTTTGTTGTTTTTAATTAGGATTGATTCAGGAAATCTTTGGTAAAGTTGAAATGACATTTTGTAAATAGTTTACAAATTTCATTAATTGGATCAATAGTTAATGGCAGAGAAATAATATGATTAAACTCAAAATAGAATAAAGATTAATTTCATGCTCTATGTCTAATCAGAGCATTGTATGATGAAATGATTGAATTACATAAAAAAATCATGCACAGAAAGGTTAGTTAAAACTATCCTAAATATTTGGGTGGTCATAATGTATTATTAAATGCCAGTTTAGATTTATGATCGTAAATTGTTTAATTAGAGAATTAAAGATAAATTAAAAGAATTTTTAATTTATTTAATTTTAATTATAATTTATATTCATTGCTAACATATTTGGGAACCTAATGAGTTTCACATAAAGAACGAGTTGAAGAGAGTAAAGATATTTTAATCAAGTTGGTGTAAAGTTTGAGAAACTTTATGATTATATATATGATATTTAATAAATAAGGATCAATAAGAGATATTAGATCTTATTTAGGCATAATTATTTTTTAATTAGGATTATTTGTATTTCTAATTAAAATTTAATTGAAATTAAAATTACCAAAAATGTCCAAAACTTACTATAAATAGGCTTAAGCTCTAATGGAACTAGCACTTCTTACTAAACCATTTCTATAAGAGTTCCAGACTCCTCTGAACCTGCTTTATGGATATCGTTAGAGGTTAGACACTTGTGTGACTACGGTGGTTGTGATAGATAAGTTTCGAAAATGATTCTTGAGATACAACAAGAAAAAGGATGAAGCTTCGAAGTAAGGTATAAATTAAGATTTATATTTGATCGCAGGTTTTCGATATAAATAAGTTTTAATATTTTAACCTTGATATTACACAAGCGTAGTACCTAAGGTATCGATCCCACGAGTAGGGTTAATCTAATCATAAAATCTAAGGCCAACATGATTCATAATAATTCAAAATGAACAAAAATAAGGCAAGAATTTATTTCAATCATGCACCCAAATTTATGAAGCAATTGCAAAATAATAACAAAATAGCATATGCAACACCCAATTAAGAGTTAACCTAAAGAATTACCAATTAAGAGAAAGGGAAAATTTATCTATCTTTAATGCTAACCTAATTGATTATAAACTACTCGATTACTGGTTCCAAATAGTCCTAGGGTTGATTACTCTATCTCAAGTTATAACCATTAACCTTAATTAAAAAACCCTAATTATGGGAATTACAATCTCTCAATTAACAATTTATCCAAAACCCTAATTAGATTTGAAATTGTTCAAGAACTACTAGGAATCCTATGCAAGATCTCTCTTAACATAAATTACCGATTTGATTTAATTCTTGTTCTATTAGCCGAATTTAATGATTTTCACTCAGTTCACCCTCTCAATTTATCACCAAATTATGCAAGTGCATAATTTATATAACAATTAATCCAATAAAAAAATCAATCGAAAATCAAGAATAAAACAACCCGAAGGTGAGTTTAGACATTCCTCAACATTTAGCAATCCTATTTATCAACGGCTATCCTAATTCTATGCATTAATAAAATTGAAAACAAATTGAAATCCGATTGGAACAGATGATGGAGGCAGTAAAGGCCGGAAACCTCTTGTTCTAGGAAATACTTCATGTAGACTTCTTCTCCACGTCTCTCTTCCTTCTTCTCTTTCTCAATCCCTTGATGCACTCTCTCTAGGGTTTCTCATTGGTGGCTGATGCAAAAGCTCCTTAATCTCCTTTGTCTTGTTCTTTCAATAGCTTTTGTGTTCTAAGTAGCCATAGGGTTGTTTTGGGTTGAAAAGGTCCAAAAAATCCCTTGAAACTTGATGTTTTCACTTATTTGTGCGTTTGTAAGAGCCACATCTAACCCTTCTGTCATGATGGTGGCAATTAGTCCACGATCGTGGGCAGTATCTTAAGCTTCTGTCATGATCGTGGCCTGGCTAGCTTAATGCTTTTATCATAATCACGACCTATTGTGCCGTGATCGTAGGTCGTTGTTTCGGCCCGAGTGTCCCTAAAACTTCTTCGTTCTTCAATGTTGACCCTAAAACACTAACAAACACATCAAGGTACCTTAAAAACATAATATTTAAGCTCAAAGACTTATACTAACCCGTAAAAACACTTAAACAAATAAACTAACACAATTCTAACCTAAACACATACTAAACACTCAAATTAACACTTAATACATAACTAACTAAGCCCTAAAACATGATGTAATTCACACTCATCAACATCCCCACACTTAAACATTCACTTGTCCTCGAGCAAACAAAACAACAAACATATAACAATACATAACACACAATGCATTAATGAGACAATGACTTCAACTTCATGAAATAAATTTAATCTTAAACACAATCATTTAAATTATATCAAATCGTTAACATGCAAAATCTGCGTCTAAGGGTTTTGAACTAAATATACAAATTAATCCAGATCTAAGGACATTTTTTTAGCAAGGACCTAGTCTTTTACTCAGAGGCAAACATTGGTGATGAATGTCGATCCGATTACTCAAGTAAGTCATTTTTATTAAACTGCTTGGTTGAAATGTCATTATAACTTTTTGACGCAGAAGCACACATTTGTGATATGTGTTGATCCAATTACTCAGCTATATCACGTTCTCAATTGGCTACTAGCTCTATTTATAACCCAAAGGCCAGTGGTAGTTATTTATTAATTTAGCAACACACACATTTGTTTTCTTTACCTAGCTTATTGTTTTAGCTACTCGTTTCCATGAAAAATACTAGTAAAGCTACTTAAGTTGAAAGGCCAAAAATTCTGAATGAATGTGACAATTTAGAGGGTGATAAGCAAGATTCACATGTGTCATTCATAGTCAAATGACACCGAGCTACCACTCTTGTGTAGCTTAATCATGTATTCTCACTTATATGGCCAAGTCGACAATGCCATATACAAGATAATTTTAAGTTATCTCATTTTTTTCTTTTATTGTCATTAATATTTAAAATTGGATTACACATATCTAATATGTAAATACCATTGAACAATGTAGTAGTACCATACAATATTTCATTCAACTTAATTGAACAACCATTGGTTGAAAAAGTTAAATGAAATCCCGCTTTATTAAAATATGAAATAAATACAATGTTCTTTGTTATAAGGGTTACATAATCGCAATTATCCAAAATTAACTCTAGCCTACTAGGAAGATACAAAATATATGTTCCTACGGCTAATACAGTAACTCTTGCTCTATTTCCCACACATAGGTCTATCTCTCCCTTCTTAAATGGTCTACTATCCCTGAGACCCTGCATATCATCACATATGTGTGAGTCACATCTGGTATCTAATACCTAAATGTTATGATAAAAATAGTGTTAACCTCAATGACAAATAAGATAACTGAAGTAGAAGGTGGGGGCATCTAAAGCCTTCTTTTGCTTTAGCGACTTTGGATAAGCTTTGCAGTTCCTATTCCAATGTCCTTCCTTGTTGCAATGGAAGCATACCCCTTTTAATGCTGTCTCCTTCACCTTCTTCTTGGCTACACCTCTTACTGGCTTCTTAGACTTCTTCTTCTTCTTTTGGTTCTTCTTGCGAGAAACATGAGGAGAGTCCACCAGCATCACAGCCTTGTTGTCTTTCTTGATAGTTTGCTTAGCTATTTTGAGTAGATTAATGAGCTCAGGTATTGATGTGGATATTTGGTTCATACATCTTCAACGCATATTGCACTGGAGATGATCCCTTAGCCATTTTAAAGCAAAAATGCAACCTTGAGGTCTCTAACCTTTCAGATCGAGCTTACTCATCAAACAGTTCCCTTAGATGGTAGACTATGGTATAAGCATCCATAGCCTTATGCTACTTTTGTAGTTCTGCTGATATAGAGGCCATCATTATACAGCTAGCCAACTCACTATCATCCAATAACTTCTTGTATGCTCTCTAATCGTCATCAGATGCATCGACAGCGGGGGATCGGGAAGTGGTTCATTTAGGACATCTTCTTTTTTCAAATTTGAGAACAATTCTCAAATTCTATAGCCAATCTAAAAAGTTAGGTCCCATGAGTTTGTTGGAGTCTAATAGAGAGCATATGTTCACACTAGATGAAGAAATCGGGGTGATTCAATAACCTGGAAAAGTGAGAGAAAGTTTTAGAATGTACACTAATGCATATCGGTAAGGACTTTAATAACATGCATTATAGGTCCCATTATTCTTATTCAAATCCATATCCCTCACTATGAATTTGAGAAAACGATAATAGTTTTCTTAATGGGTCGATATCTGATATCACTAAGAATGACCTTAGGTTTGCCTAGCAAGCCACCTTAGGTCAATCGGTAGGTATCATTTATACCAATTGCATTCAGTTATGCAACTATTGACTTGTGTGATCAACTGTTGATTTAACACACTCATTGGGTTGTCAACTCTTGATTTGTATACATCCCATGTATATTACCCAAATTCTCCTCTATCCACGTTGACTTTGGGTTTGCCCAACAAATCAATGCTTCCAGTTAGGACCAATCCATTAATCCAAAAATCTAATTTCTATGGTTTGAACATATTCGTGTAGAGCGGGTTTAGGTTTTCCCAACAACCTAACTCTAAAAGAATTGTGGTTCTTTCCATATTAATGGAAGGCGTAAGTCTTAATATTTCGGTTGCGGGATTTATTCTTTGGTCTCATCAATACTTGGATGATATCGTATATATATCACATATATATATATATATTCAAATTATGGACAACTCAATTAAATTGAACCTATGTCCATAACCACCCTTAAAATGCATCTATTGCATGTGTCACACTAAGGAGATTTAATTGAGGTTGTGACTTGATTATGCATCAAAAGTTTGTGATTCAATTCAACTCTTGAACCAAATCCAGTACTAGAGTTATTTTCAACTAATTTGAATTATGAATGTGATTCAATTAGGAACCCTAAAATTCAATTATTTTGATGTCCAAATTAAATACTTTAATTCTAGTATTATACCCTTTTCTAGTCACACTAGACATGTTATGCTTTGCTTAGATTAATTCTAAATTAATCCCTAGGGTTTCCAAAATTCCCATAAATCAATTAGTCATCTATAATATCCCTAGGTCATCTCAAATTTATGTAAAAAATTTCGACATAAGCCAAAATTAACTTGTCGGCCAAAATCATCAAAATAAATAAGTTAACCTACTAGACACTAAAAGGACTGATTCAATGTTCGGAAAATTTACAAAACCCTAATTTGAAGTACATGCACTAAGCATATTACTACCATCAAAATAATACATTTCTTATCTCATAAAAACATTATTAAGGTTTTATAACTGAAACACGTACACCGTAAGTCTTTAATTAAGTCAACTCCATCAGCTTTCAAAAAGCTGACCAATGTTCACTTTGACTTAATTTATTAATTGAATCAAATTCAATAAATTCTGGAAAAATCCAAAGTTTTGTACACATTCTAAATGTGCCTAATAAAAAATTCAGAAGACTAATTCTTGGTAATTTTTTATGAATTAATAGGAATTAGCCAGCACATCACATGTTTGTAACACTTGTTATATTACTTCTAAGTCATACCTTTTAACATCATGCATGCATAAGGTAATCACCTTAACAACAAGTGTCATACATCTCATACATGTGGCAACATCTCATCTTGCATTTACATGCATAAAATTCATAAAAACAATTTTTATAAAAATTAATATGGAATTTGCAAGCATACATATTCATCAGATTTCCAGAATTTTCCAGAACTTCATACATGCATCAAACTGAAACTAAATTCGTAATAAAATAGCAAATGACATTTAATTGCGTTTTCCTTTTACAGAAACAAAAAGTAGTATCTTATAAACATTTATGTGAAAGAAAATTAGAAAACAATCTTTTTAGAATTATTAAGAAATTTTCAAATTTAACATATGCATTCAGCTTTCTAGAAATTCCATAAACTAACATATGAATATACTAGATATTAATTCGAAATAAAATAGCAAATGACATTCAATTACAATTTCCTTTGAAAAAAACATGATATAACACCTTATCAACATTTATGTGAAAAAAAAAAGAAAAACAATTTTTTTACAATTTATACGAATTACTCCAAATCAACATGCATGTTAGTCACAACCCAGCAAACACTTCATACATGTTCAATACATCATCTAATACATGCATAGAATTTCTTTGATACCACTATTGGGTTTGGCCATGTATACATGTATCACATGCATGAGAATGCAGTAGAAGTCAGATTCATACATGCATGCATAGACATATAATAAGAACATGAAATTTAAAACTTTTTACCTTTTATTTCTCCTCCTTTCTCTTATTTCTTCTCCTTATTTGGGTTACTGAAAATACCAAACCCTTCCTTGATCACCCAAAAACATACAAAGATGAAGAAGAAGAAGTGTGTAAGGGTGTTAGAATCCCAAACTTGATGAATTCAAGTAGATGTTTAAATGGGAGATAGATCAAGATTATCTTGCATGCAATTAGATTTATGTAGCAATTGCACAAATTACATTAAGACAAATCAAGACCTCTTCTCTCTCTCTCTAGAACTTTTCTAGAGCCCATTCTCTCTCATTTAAGTGTGTAAGAACTAGTAAAAACCCTCTGTACATAAGTGAAGAACTCACTTATGTATCAACTGTCGAGGCTTCTCACCTTTGGTCACGATTGTGGTCTATGAGCCACGATCGTGGCCTAATTAAAACAACCATATATACTATATTTTGTATCCGATCTTTTATATGTGTGACCCTTAGGCTCTCAGTTATTTTAGGGAACTTAAATAAACTTTTAATTCAAGCAAATCATGAAGGGTTTCATGATGCTGATTTACCAGAACATAAGCGGATTAATACATGAACTCTTCGATAGTTAATTATCCAACTTACGAACCTTTCTATAGACAATTACCGTGTAATTTGTCCTTTCACCATACTATACCCCACTTGGTTTAGAGTATGGGTTATGTGTCAACTCCCACTAGCCTGACTACCTCACATGTAGTCTAAGTGATATCAATTCTTATCCTGGGTTCTCATTACTCTATATGTCATTGAAGACTCTCCTCATGACATATAACTGCCTCGGCTAGAGACTCCTAAGTAATAACCCCAATCAGAGGTTGTGGATATCATCTACTTCTGTCGGCCCCATGAAAATTTTTCCCTTAAATTAAGCATAAGAACTTATGGAAAGAATGCATGAGAAGAATTTGAGGGTA
>JANIIA010037598.1:0-12027 GCA_027478495.1 Erythroxylum alaternifolium
AATAGTCTCCAAATAAATTTTTAACGCAAATAATCCACAATTCACATTTTAATCGCATTTAGAAACCAATTATACCCTAAAAATGCCATAAATTCATGTACAATTATTTGTATATGAAAAAATTCATATGCACATATAAGAGAATACTCAATTATACAAAGCATATGATGTACTAGAAATTCCTAAATTTTCTAACCCCTAACATGGGGTATTACATATTCCACTTCAACTATTGAAAGTGTTGTGCAATTTTGCTTCTTACAGGACAAAGATAGTAGAAATCCTCCAAGAAAATGATAATGACCACTTGTATTTTTTCGATCGACTTTATCACCTACATAATCTACATCACAATAGCCCACTATGTCAAATGAATTAGTTTTTGGATACCATAGTCCAAAATTCATAGTTCTATAGAGATATTGAAAGATTCTTTTGACTGTTTGAAGATGACTTTCTTTTGGATTTGCTTGAAAGCATGCGTAATGATACACACTAAGAATAATGTCTGGTCTTGAGCTTGTAAGATATAGTAGTGATCCAATCATTCCTCTATATTTTATCTCATCTGTAGCTTTGCCTTCTTCACTTTGTCAAGTTTAGCTCCAATGTACATGGGAGTGGTTTGACATTCTTAAAATGATATTTCTTGATGAGTTCCTTTGTGTATTTCTCTTAGCTAATGAAGATTCCTTTTTCTACTTGTCTGATTTCTAATCTAAGCAAGAGTGATAATTCTCCCATCATGCTCATTTTAAGCTCCTCTATATTAATGATGAGAATTCTTCACAAAAGGATGGATTAGTAGCACCAAATAATATGTCATCAACATATATTTGCACTATGAGTAAATCATTCTCCTTTCTCTTAATAAATAAAGTTTTATTGATCTTTCCTCTTTCAAAGTTATTCTTAAGCAAAAAGTTACTTAACCTCTCATACCATGCTTGAGGAACCTGCTTTAAACCATACAGAGCTTTAGATAACTTCATCACATGATTTGGATGGTTTTCATCTTTAAAACTTGGGGGTTGCTTAATAAATACTTCTTCATTATTGTAGCCATTTAAGAATTCATTTTTAATATCCATTTAGAACAACTTGAAGTTTCTATAGCATGCAAAGGCAAGTAAAATTCTAATTGATTCCAATCTAGCAACAGGTGCATAAGTTTCATCAAAATCAATACTTTCCTATTGATTGTAACCTTAAGCTATAAGTCTAGCTTTGTTTCTTAGAATCTTACCATTTTCATCAAGTTTGTTTCGAAAGAGTCTTGTCAAACTAACTTAGCTCGTCTTTCATAGCTGAGACCCAATTCTCATCAGTAAGAACTTCTTTAGTAGGCTTTGGTTCTAATTATGAGATGAGAGCCATAAAGTTGTTTTTGGTCTTTCAAAAGGATCTCTAAGAATATATTGATATGTGTCAAGATCTCTCCATTCTCTCGATGTTTTTCGTTGTATAGGCTTTTGTTGAGATGAAAGAGCCTGCTCTATTATAGCTTCAGAGGGGCCTTCTTGATTTTGTGATTATAAATGTATTATAGGTGTAGTTTGATTCTCTGATGTATTTTTAGGAATCAAAGGACGCTCTTCATCATCTGAGTTAGTTACTATTGTTGAAGTTAGTGCTTCATTAAATACCACATGTATCGATTCTTCTATCTTCTTTGTTCTTTTATTGTAAACTCTGAATCCTTGAATAGGATTACTGTAGTCTAAGAAAATAGCTTCGTCTGATCTCGCATCAAACTTTGCAAAGTTGTCTTTTCCATTTTTTAGCACGAAATATTTACAGGTAAATGCTAGAAAATAAGCAACATTTTGTTTTCTTCTTTTCCACAACTTATAGGGGGTCTTTTTCAGAATAGGTTATATAATACATCTATTAAGTACATATCGTGTCGTGGATACTGCTTTTACCCAGTATCCATAAGTTAGTCCAATTTCGCATAGCATAGTCTTAACCATATCAACCAAGGTTCTGTTCTTTCTCTGTACAACTCCATTTTGCTGAGGCGTCCTTAGATAAGAGAAGTTGTGAGTCATACCATTGCTGTCACAGAATTCTTTAAATTTTCTATTATCAAATTCTCCTCCAAATTGAAGTGATGCAGTACCCTTTTTCTATCTAATTTTTTTCAAAACTTCTCAAATACTTCAAAGGCATCATCCTTATTTAATAAGAAATAAATCAATGTAATAATCATCTATTAGAACAAAATCATAATGTTTACCACTAAAACTTTAAATCCTAGTTAGACCAAATAAATCTATAAGCACAAATTTAAGTGGTTGGTTAGTAGACATAATATTTTTAGGAGGAAAGCTACTTCTGACTTGTTTACCTTTTAAACAAGCCTCACAAACCTAATTTCTTTTGAACTTTAAGGATGGTAATCCTCTTACTAACTCATTTTTGGACAATTTTGATAGAATGCTCATACTAGCATGTCCAAATCTTCTGTGCCAAATAAATGAATCCTTTTCTAGAAAGACAAAGCACTTAACACTTTGTGAGGACAAGTTTTTCAGTTGAGCACAATATATATTCTGATTTTTAGGACCAGCAAATACAATATTATCATTATGAATATCAACAATTTCACAATGAGATGCATAGAAAATTACTTTGTAACCTTTGTCACATAGATGACTCACACTTAATAGGTTATGTTACAAACCATCAACAAAGAGAACATTATCAATATAGGTAGAGTTAGAATCACGAATTTTACTAATTCCAGTGACCCTCACTTTATTTTTATCTACAAAGACAACATTACCTCCGTCCTTTCTTTTAATGTAGTTGAAGTGTGATGTTTCACTTGTCATATGTCTTAAACAGCAACTATCAACTACCTATTGATTCTCTTTTTTCTCCTCTTTGAAACATATCGATAAAAAGCATTATCTCATTTTAGGTACCCAAATTTTTCTGGGTCCTTTTGGGTTAGTATTTTGACCTTTAGGTCTCCAAACATACATCTGAGATATTTTTTTTATGAAAATTAAAAGAATGACTAATGTGACCATATTTACCGCAGTAATCGCACAAAACAGATGAATAATAGTTGTTATGAGTTTTGCAACTTAACAAGTTCTTGTTGTCTTGGCTATAGCTGCTAATGGATTTACCAAAGAAGTTTTTGTATGGCCTAATATTGTTATTTTTGTTATATCATATTCTGACCTTACCAAAAATGCATTTACTACTACCAAACAATGCATCAAGATTCTTCCTTCCATCAACGAAATTTTTCAGATCTTTTTCTAGTGATAAGATCTTTATAGCACTTTTCACCTTTTCAAATTCTAAGCTAGCAACTTTTTCTTCTAATTGTTTTAACTTATCTGAATCACTTTTCAGTAATGTACTTTGCAACTTAGTGACTCTTTCTTACAGAACTTCCTTTTTAGAAACTTTTTGCTTATAATCGACCTCAAGAGACATATTCTTAGTCGCCAAATTCTCATTCGCAGATTCCAATGATTTAATCTTATTCTTCAGAGGTGCATCATTATTCTTGGACTTCTCAACTTCTTTGAAATACTTCACTGTCAGCCTTTTGTACTGATCATACAATTTATGATATGCATTTTTTAATTCATCAACTTCAATATCAGAGTTAGAATAATATAACTCATCGTCTCCTTATTCAGTCATGAAGCAAATGTTACCGACTTCTTTTGGATTTTGTTCTTCAAAGTTTTCAATCCTTATCTGACCAGGTTGTAGTCATTGTTTGTTTTCTGGATTTTCTATTTTCTGACTTGTCCTTTTGAAGAAGAGGACATTCTGGTCTTGTGTATCCATGCTTTTTACAGTGATAGCATAAAATTTGATTGTTTTGTGTGTTGCTATTGCTGCTGCTACCTTTTAATAGGAACCTGTTATTTCCAGCTTTCTTGTTTTATAGAAGCGGGCATATTTTCTGACCACAAAGATGAATTATTCATCTCCATTTATTTGTAACTCAATATCACTTTCATACTGTTTGATTCATCAATTGCTTTTAGTTCCATTCCTTTTCTATAGGAGGATCCTTCATCTCGCCTAACTTCATTTTCATGGATCATAGGCTTTCCTCGTAGCCAGTCGAGTGAAATAGTGTCTAGATACTTTCCCGTTTCTAGAGTTGTCACCTTAGGTCTCCATTCCTTTGGTAGTGACCTCACAATCTTTATTATGAGCTTATCATTAAGATATATCTTTCCTAAGTTCTTTAAGGCTGTGATGATGTTGCTGAGGCATCCGAAGAACTCAACTATAGTCTCTCCCTATTTTATGCCAATAGTTTCATATTGATGCACTAAAAGACTTATTCTATGTTTCTTTTTGTCAATTGTCCTTTCAAACGTGACTTGTAGTTTGTCGCACATTTCGTTTGATGTAGAACAGTAGGATATTTTCTCATATTCTTCTGGAGATAACGCATATATTAGGTGATGTTTTGCCTTAGCGTTTAGTTGTGCATTTCTCCTATCAGCATCAGTCTATACTTTTATGTTATCGAAAGTGGGAATTGTAACTCCTACTCTAATTTCTTTCCATACTTCGATATCTACAAATTGGAGATATATGGTCATTCTCTCTTTCTAGTATGAGTAGTTATTTCCATTAAAGTAAAGAGACTTTGAGACGAACTGTCCTTCAAAACCTCTCATATTGTTTGTCATGATCTTTCACATGCTGAAAAACACAAAAATGTGAAACCTTGCTTTGATATCAAATGATAAAGTAAACGTACACAAGAGGGGGTTAGATTGTGTGTGATTTAAAAAAGTTTGCAAGTTACTTTCGATTTGTATAAAGGCAGGGGCCTGTTAAAAACTAAAATAATAGGAGCCTGTTAGACGATAGTGGCCTGTTAAATGACGAGAGCCTACTAAAGTATAAGTCTTTTTAAAACAATAAAAAGAAGGCGCTTGTTAAAATGAAAGGAATCGTTAGTAAGTCGAAAATAGAAGGAACCTATTATAAAAGTGAAGGAGCCTCTTGCTGAAATGAGCACACATACACACATAATGCGAAAATATAAACACTATAAGAAAATTATAAATTATTGACAGAATATTGTCGACGATAAAAATATAGTGGGCAATCAGAGACGAAAAAACAATTTCTGTTGGTAAAATTGTTAGAAAGAATTGTATTTAGCGATGGACAAATTTTTCATTGGTAAAGATGGAGGGAAATTATCTAGGTAAATTTTTTGACAAAATATAGCAACAGAATAGCCATTTCCATTTGTAAATTTTTCGAGAATGCTTGGAAAAAAAAATTAGCGTTAGGGTGTATCGATGGGATTGGATTTAGTAGGTGATTTATCGACAGAAGAGTTATTCCGTAAGTAAAATTAAATCCTAAATGTCGTCATTAGCTTCAGCTTCAAAGTTTATAATAAATCAAAAAAGAAAACCAAACGATGTTGTTTTGGTTAAGCATTTAACTTACCCATGAAACCCACCCCCTCATCGATGCTTATTTTCTCCTCTCTTTCATTTTCTCTTCTATCATTGGTTCTTTGTTGCCGTCGTCATTTATGTGTGCTTCGGTTCCTTTCTCTCCGTCCATCTTCTTCCTTTTGCGTCCATCTTCTTCTTTCACGTGCTTTGATTCCCTTTTGCGTCTTCATTCTGTGTCTTCGTGTGCTTCGATCCCCTTCTTCCTTCTTGTGCTTCCTTTCCCTTTTTCCTTTTGTGTCTTTGAGTAAGTGGGTTTTGTGTACAACTTTGATCATTTGGGATTTTGTTTGTGGTTTGATTATATGGGTAATCATCAGATTATGTTTTTTACGGGGTTGAGGTACAAGTTTAATCATCAGTCGAGGTACAAAACGATACATTGATATTTTTGTAATGCATTATGCTTATATTATAGTATAACCATCGGTTGTAGTTAGATTATATTTTTGTAATAGATTTACAGTCATCAGTTTTCTTATTTAAAAGCAAAGTTTTGGTTAGGAGATAAGAACACAAAATTAAAGACAGAAATTATAGAATCTTGATATAAGGAGAAAGTAACTTTTGAGAGAAAAAAGATTTTCTGTCAAAATTATAGCATCTTGATATAAGTTGTCAAAATAAGTGAAAAAAGTTAACTCTAACAAAATCTCATGTTGATGATGGTGAATCAACAAATTGAACCGTGTTTGAGAATTGAGTTATGATTTGGTTGAGGATATAAACATTATATTATGATTTCATTAATAATTTAAATATTATGTTGTGATTTGGATAAGCATTTGAACTTGATGTTGTGATTTTGTTAAGAATTTGAACATTTATATTACGATTTCATTAATAATTTAAATATTATGTTGTGATTTGGATAAGCATTTGAACTTGATGTTGTGATTTTGTTTAGAATTTGAACATTATGTGGTGCTTTCGAAATTGATGATTTGAACATTATATTGTAATTTGGTTGATAATTTGTCTAAAAAGGTGAAGTACCAACAAATATTGTCCAAAGTGAAGGTTCATATATATCAATACAAATAAAAGATACCCATCATTGAGTAAACATCAGAAAGATTGGGTGTCTAGTGACTCTAAATTTTCTTTCCATTTGACAAATCCTCAAGTTATTGGATGTTTTTGGAGCTTATTTTAGTATGAGTATTCCTTAGGCTTAAGTTACGCTAAATCTCACTAGACTGAGGTTTCAACCTTATATGATTTTTGAGGTTTGTTATAATTACCCTTGTATCATTTGACGGTTTTTTCCGGTTCTTAACAATAAAATATAAATATTTTATTTCTTTCAAAAAATGACATCATAGATAAGGAAAGGGGCTTATTTAGAACTTTTCTGAAATATTAAGGTCTAATGCAAACCTTAGTATCATAAATATTGGTAGGTAGTTTTCTTTATTATGTTTATAAGATTACACGCTTTACAAAATATACTTTTCTGTTATTTGTGGTAAATGTGTAACATCCCGTCACCTATGTTAGGCCTAGAATTGTGATTTATGGGAAATTTATGAGAAATTAGGAAAAAATGTACATCATGCATGAGTTAATTGGGACATGCACATTTTTGCACATTCATATGATTGTACATACATTCATTGACATTTTTCGGGTATAATTAGACTGAGTTGTGATTTTTGGAAATTTTTGAGAATTTGAATTTATTTATTTTGGAAACATTATTGATTAGTGGAATTGTGATATTTTTGAATTTTGGTAAATTTTGGTGATTTTTAGAAATTATGAATTTTTATGAAATATACGGAAAAAAAGAGTTAAAGGAATATTGGAGATAACTGAATTGTAAAGATAAGAGTTAAAGGAATTAGTCAAGAAGGAACTTAGTTAGAGTTAGACCGTAGGAAAAGTGATAAGTATTAAGTTGCTTTTATAATTTGTCAGAAGTAAGTTTTGATATCTGAGAATTAAAAGACTAAGTTTTTTTTCTTATCATCACCATCTTCGAATTTCTTCCCATACACAGAGTTTTCCATCCAACTCCTTAACTTTGCTTTTTCATATCCTTTACCACTTACCCCACTGCTAAGTGTTTCTTCTGCCTTAAGAAAAAACCTTAAGTTGGTTAGTGTTCGCAGTGGATTACGTGTTCTTGCATGGAGTTAGGGTTTTGGGATAGTTGAAGCCCTTGGATTTTTTTAACAGGTAAGTAGTGAATAAATCCTTTAAGTTGTGAATTTATGAAATAAATTTGATGGATTTCTATCAGTTACATATTCATGGCATTTACGTGTATATATTCATGAACACAGTGTTGATGGGGTGAAAATTTTGATTATAGTGTTATTTTAGTTTTGATGATTATTAGTGATCAGATGTTTTAGAAATGAGTTTTGGAGTTTGAAATAGTAATGAAATGGTGTATAAGATGAGTGTGGGAAATGAAAGTATGAAAAGGTGATATGCTTTGTTTTCTGTTCACTGTGCATGGATATATATGTGTGTGTATGTGAATAGGTGAAATCTTTAGAGATGATCAAGAAAATAGTTTTTGAGTTGAAGAATAATTGTAAAATGATGGTCTAAGATGGGAATGAGTATAAAATGAAGGTTGAGAAGAAAATAGTGAATTTGACAAAAAGTTGGAATTTGCAGAACATGAAGAGTAAGAAAATGGATATCCGAATTTTTGATGATCTTGATAGAACTTAGTAAATTTTTTTTTGAGGTTGTACGGATTGTGGTGAATGAGTTTACTAAAGTGGAGTAGATTAAAACTTGAAGTGTAGGTTTTTGAAAACTGGAAGTTGTCTGCAAATTCTGGGAATGAACTGTGAAAGTGGAATTTTTGATCTAAACTTCAGTGAATTTTCTGTACCGTTATAGAGAGATTTTGACAAAGTTGTCTTCATAAAAGTTGTAACTTATCCTCTTAGCTCTCTATTGGTATAAAGTATGTAATTTTTGGAAATTTTAGTTAGGAGATATGACCTTTATAATTTTGTAATGCTGCATAGGAGGGACATTCAGGACAACTACATTTTGAAATTTTGACCCTGGTAGAGGTAAAAATTGTTTTCGAGGTTATCATAGAAATTGTAGATCTAGAAGTCTTCTTTGAAATGATCTAAGAATGACCTTAATCTGATATTTTTAGTGAAAGTTATGCTCTTTTTACCATTTAAGGTTGGAAGAAGAACTGGAGGAAGGGAGAAGTCGCGATCGCGACTCTGCCCATTTTTTTAAAGCAAGTTGCGATCGCGACATCGCGGGCACGTGACCCGTAGGTCAAAGCTGAACATATTTCACTATTTTGGCCATAAATTTGTCATCCCACCTCAAAATGACCTGATTTTTAAAGCATTGGATTCATACCACATTCCTCTATCTCTTCATAAAAAGTTATAGCTTTTGGTTTTAACTCGGAAGAGATTGATAGAATCAAAATAAGGGTATCGGTTGGAAGAGCATGACTGGATATTTTACTAAACATGTTCCAGTATTTTGATGATATCTTGATCTGTAGGATTCCAAATAAGATTAATTTTAATTTGGAGTAAACTAGATATATAGGCCTACAAATTGTCTCAGGAAGTAAAATTTTGATTCTTTCTCTAAGATGTTGAATTTCTGGATGGAATTTGTACATAGTACACTGTTTTTGAATGTGAATAACCCGATAATGTTGGACGTATATCTTCCAAATTACTGAACCAAATTGAGTGACTTTGGTGTTAATGAAAAGATAAGACATAGAGGAACACTTTTCTAGAAGAGAGTATGACCAAATTACATCATGTTCTCTTTCTAATTGAATGTGAACAGTAGGCCTAAAAGTGTGACTTGGAAAAATCTGAAGTGAGTCAATGAGAAAGGAATAGAGATTTTAATGGTTTTAGTGAGGCATAAACCTAAGTATAAATTATACTTAGATGAGTTTTGATATGAGATTAATTTTGTGATGAAATTGATGGATAAATACCCGAGTTTATTATGAACATGCATTGTACATAGTTCATTTCATCCATGTTCATTATTGAACAATTATAATTGTGCATATTGTGATATATATGTGTGTTGTTTGATATAGAGGAGCAACTGGAACGTCAACCTCCAAACGTTACCAGAACTTCCAGGCATTAGCTTCGGGAACAACTTGTGCGTAATCTAGACAGTTTCTCTCAATTATTGTTTGCTTAAATTATGCTTTGAATGATAAATGAATGTGTTTGATTGTTGATTCCAGATAGAAGGTCTGATGATTGTGAATGTGGAATGTATATTGAAGTGCTGTTTGAATGTGAATGTAAAGACCTAAGTGCTTTGTAATGTAAGTGATTATGGTACATGCATTCCATTCATGAATGCATAATCAGATAATGGCAGTTGTGACCAGAGTAGCCACCAATCAGAACTTAAAGCTCAACGAATGAAAAGAGCCTCGAGCTCAAATAGTGATTAAGAGCCTAAGGCTCGCTATGTATAATGAGCCCAGTATCTCCCAAGCAGATAAGGTACATTTATCAATGAGCTCGGTATCCAAATTGGATACGGGACAGTTTAGGCACTCGGTCACATCAACGTAATAAATGGAAAGTGTCTCGTGAGCATTTCATATGCATTTATATCAAGTATGTTTGATTGATTGAAATGTCGAAATTTCCTATATTGGAGTAAAAGTGTGATACGTGATCTATTATGCAAAATTCTAAATTTCATGTTATGTGAAATGTTGTGTTGCATGAATTGAGTGAACCATCGATGATGATTACCTTATTGAGTTCGTAAAACTCACCCAAAATTTGCAATTATTTTTCAGGCTTTAAGAGTACCCCGTTAGACAAACGAGATTATACCTACGGCATGCAAGTAAGGGATAGAGGTCAAGATCAGTTCCCTTCTGCATTGTATTTCTTTATTTTCGTACTGAACTATATATTCTGCAAATTTTTGTATCATTTGTAATTGAATATTGCGGTATGTAATAACTTTTAGAGTTGGAAATGTTTTGTATTTGTCATGGGCCCAAATGGCTATTGAAATTTTGATGTTTGTATTGCTATGATTGAAAATGTTTATAAATTAAAGTGGGCTCGATTTGGTTATTGATTTCCGCATACTATGTTGTGATTTATCAAAAAAAATTATACTGAATTTTGAATGATTGAGTGCTCTAGTATGCCACCCTCACGGGGCACGGACTCAGGTATCCCTCAAGATGTCGGGTACATGTCTTGCGAGAGTAGGGTGTTGCAGACCAAATGATCGAAAGTTCACTTAAGGGTGCAGTTTAGGTTAGTAGATGGTACAATGTCATAGAAAAGTGTCAAGAACACACAGGTAATTTCCTCGACCATGCTTGCAAAGTGCATACTATGGCGTTGCTTCACAGACGGTTTAGCTCAGAAATTTGATTTTTGAGTTGTCTATGGTTAATTCAGTGGCTAGATCCATTTGATTGTAATGTGATAATAAAGTTGCTATGTTGTTTAATAAGAACATTGAATATCACAGGGTCTTAGCATTTTGAGATCAAATATTTGACTATGAAGTAGTTGATACGAAAAGGTGATATTAAGATTTGGAGCATTTAAAGACTGAGGAATTATAAGTCGATTCTTTAATTAAAGGAATTTACCCATTTGTGTTTGGAATACAAGTATACAGTATAGGTGTTTTAAAGTCCTTAGACATTGTTAGTTAAAAGATCATTATGTTTGCTCCATGTACATTTGTACGTTTTGATGTATTATGATGATATAATGGTTCATAATAAAGATGATCATTGTTCATCCTTAATAATACTTGTTATCATACATTGTCATAATACATATGAAAATCTGAAGATTTGTGTTGATCTTAAGTA
Organism: Erythroxylum alaternifolium; assembly: GCA_027478495.1. Classification (NCBI taxonomy): domain Eukaryota; kingdom Viridiplantae; phylum Streptophyta; class Magnoliopsida; order Malpighiales; family Erythroxylaceae; genus Erythroxylum; species Erythroxylum alaternifolium. The sequence goes on from JANIIA010037598.1 coordinate 11,311, forward strand.
TTTTAAAGGTCATTGGGCATTTATAAAGATTAACCTTAAGCCTATGTTGCTAGACATGTATAGTTTTATACGGATATATCCTTAAAATTTCTTATGACATAGGGGATATAATTTTTTAATCCCATAAAGGTTCTCTAATGTAGTTTAGCATTCGGCTGGAGAACATAAATATTCTCTAATGTAGTTTAGCATTCAGTTGGAGAACATAAAGGTTTCTCTAATGTTGTTTAGCATTTAGTGAGAGAAAACAGGCAATGCAGTTTAACATAAAGTTGGAGAAATCGAGACCTATAAATGAAAATGATACATATTAGATCATAAAAGTATCATCCTAGTTTGCCACACTCCATTTTCCCATTCATGTTAGTGAGGTATTAGATATGTGTGATTGTATTGGATCTGTGCCGTACATGACACATGTATATGATATTTTTTGGTATCGAAAGCCTTGCAGGACAGAATGATAGACTTTCATTATCTTTGGATCAAATGTTTTGTTTTTTAAACTTAGTCGACTAATACAGTTGCATAGCTTAATCGAGTTTTTTAAACTATTTTAAACTTGAGCAAAACTGCAATTAATAATTGTCCAAGGGGGAGAATGTTAGACATTTTTGTCCCTAGGGACATTTTTGTCATTTTCATATTAAATGGATAACTATTAATTGTAATTTTGGTTTTTCAATAAATTGTTGGTTAAGTTACGTAATTTGATCC
>JANIIA010037619.1:0-12026 GCA_027478495.1 Erythroxylum alaternifolium
GCTCCCTTATCTTAGGATATGTATCGGAATGACTTACGGGCGTCTCGGTGCGTACCCTAGGGTAATGGGGTGTTACATTGAAGATATTCTGGAAAATCCCAAGAGTTTTCCCTGATGGAAAAGCTCATCTTAGTGGGAGAAGGAAATGACAGAATGCTTGGATTAAAGTTTTAGTGCTGAAAAATAAAACCAAGTCCTGTCCAATTATCATACCAAAATGAAGTTCTATCCCCATTCCTTACTTTGCAGACCACATCATGTTGAACTTAGTTCTTGAGGAGGACTAACTGGTTTAGAAAGTAGGATTGAGAAGGACGTACTCTGCTCATAAATAGGTTGATATATCTAAAAAAATGAAATACTATCTACTTTATTGTGACGTCAATTTAATCAAGACAAATAATATAATCCAAAAACTAACATCACAATGATTCAGTTCTTTTTATGAACAAATTCAAAAAGCATAAATATAAGTAGCTAATCTCAACAAAAAGATAAGATGATGTATAAAAACATTGAATTAAGGAAATTTGTTAACTGATATTCTTTATGTTGATATGTATGGTTTGGAGGAATAGAAGATTCATTTCTTGATTGACTAAGTGTAATCAATTTACAAAGCATGTCTATGTTAGTGGTGTTAGTTGCCGAAGCCGATATTAAATAAGGGACAACATTTGTTTTATCATTTCTTCTCTATTAGCTTTATCTTGTTCTAGTTGCCGTTTCTTTTCCAAGCATTCAACTTTCTCTTGTTATAATTCCTTTCTCTTTCTGTCCTTTTCAACTTCTACTTTTTGGTTCATCCCTTCTTCTAATGCATTCTTGATGGACTACAAATACTCCTTAGGAATTTAGTACAAGGCTTCACTCACCATTTTTTTTTCTTTCATAGTAGATGGTTTCATACCCTTTCTAAAAAGTTTATTATGGCCAGGCCTCACCACCCCCAAATCAGCTAGAACTTTATCAACCTTTTCACTATCATTTTCCTTTCGTACTTCTTTAATGCGAGCCTACAAAAGAAAATTTACAGTTATAGTAATGAATGCAAGCACCATATATGATTAAAAAAAACCTAGTATAATTCCAGTTATATTAAAAATAACTCATTTTGATAAGAAGAACAAATCAACATTATAAAAAACAAATAAAATAGAATTAGAAACACATGAAATAAGCAATAAATTTGGGCATCTCAACAAGTAGCAACAATATAGAAAATTATTATAAAACCAACATTTATAGCTTTAGTAGATTGCTTGTACACTTTTCCAGGCTTTCTTTTATAAGTTGTAATATACTTTTCAGCATTAGAGAGTGGATTTTTATCTTCTCTTTCATGTTGCTATCTACATAAACAATTGTTAATTACAATTTAGAAATAATTTAGAAAATTAAAGCAAATTATTAATAGATTATAATTTATTGGAGAACTTACCAACTTAGTATAAATACTTGCAAAGCTCTTAAGACTAGTTGTGTGCATTTCAGTTTGTTATTTTCTATTTTGCATATTTGCTTCAACAATTTGCTACAAATTAAATAATTATATTAGTTAGATATCATGTAACTAATTTTTTAAAATTAAAAATAATTATCATACCTTCACATGTGGGTTGTTCCAATAAGAAATGTGATCCTCAAAGACTTCTTTGCTTATATAGCTAGGACGATTGGCCATTCTTTCTACACCTGTCATCTACTATTTGAAATGCTTTTGCTTCACTCTATGCTTGTAAATTCTCTATGCATCTCCAGCCATTTTGAAAGTTCATTATTTACCTTCTAATGGTAGAATATATCTCTGCTGCAATTTTATCAATACTCATTTAAATGTTATAAATCAAAATTGAAAGGGGCATTAAGATAATGATTTTGGACATTAAAATATTCCCAAATAGGGTCTTTGGGAATTTGTCGTCAATTAACATGGTTTAGAGGTGCAAGATTTTGTTTACGAGCCACAGTACCCAAGAAAAGTGTAAATTCATTCAACATCTTCTCATCTGGACCAATCGCCTGATTAAGAGCATTGAAAAAAATTGATTTGCATTGTTCCATGGATCTTGCATGAACATCCTTAAGTAAAGTTGGACCTCTCCCCTTCTTCTTCACAAATTCTATATTTAAAATAATTGTCAATGTTAGTGTACAAAAGAGAAATTAATTTTAAAATAGTAAAATATATGATTACCTTTGCATTGAGCAATAGCAATTTCTGCCATATCCAAGTTTATATCATTTCCATTTCCTTCTACTACATCTTCACGTTATTCAGATTTTCATTCCATCATTTTAGTTATTAATTCTTTCCACCTTAGAAAAGTAGTATCTTCTTCAAAAATCAAAAATCGCTTCCTTTGCTTTGCCTTCTACTACATTTTCATGTATTTCAGGCCCCACTTATTTGTTCCATTTATGGTTGTTCCTCAATAAGTTTCTTTTGCTCTTTCCACCTTAAAAAGTCAGTAGCACTACCTGAAGGACATAAAGGTTGATTTCTACCATTCTTCTTACATGATTAGTCCTTTCCTTTCTATTAAAATTTGTCATAATGAAAATCAGTGGAAAGAAAAATAAATTTAACAGTAGAATAATCACATATATATGGCAACTATAGACAAACTAAATTTAATAGTAGCATACTCACATATATATTACTAAAGCAAATGAGAAAATACGTACCTTTTCTTTAATAAATTGGCATTGTTCTTCACTATTTTCCAAATGCTCTTCCCCTCTATGTGACATATCAGATGAATCTTTTAGTTCATAAGCAATAGTCTTCTTTTGCTGCTTTCTTACAAAATTAGCTATAGACCTTGGTGCAACAAATTTGGTTACACATGTTTATTTCTTCCTTTTTTTCATTGTGAAGACCTATAACAATAAAGAATATTGTTGTTAACAACCATATATAAATAATTAGATTAGAAAGTATATTTAAACATATAGTAACAAAAATTATCTTCTTAATAGAGAAAGAACAATAAATAAGGTCCTTCTATTAAAGATTGTTAATCAATATCTATCTAATCCCAATCAGTGTCATCAAATTCTAAATCATCTTCATCATCAGCATTTTCTATTTCTATATTTAAGATATTTGAAGGTATGTCCACAATGTCTACAGGTAAATCTTCTCTAGACCAATTAGGTTCTATGTTACTATTATTTCGAAAGAAATCATAGGCACAATTATTTGGTTCTCCCCAATATGTTTTTTCAACATTTTCATTATCATCCAAAGGTCAATCAAACAGATACTTAGGTACCTTCTTCTCCAAGTAATGACAACCTTCCTCAAAAAAATCAACTACATAAAACACTTGATGAACTTGGCTTCCCAATACAAAAGGATCATCCATATAATATAACTTTCTGAAGTTTACTCCAGTAAACCCATAATCGTCTTTCTCCTCTTGATACCAATAAAATTTAAACAACGCTACACTAAACTGCCCTCAGTAATCCACTTTAATAATTTCCTCTATTACTCTATAGTAGAACTTGCAAAACTCATAGTAAATGATGTCAAAGAGACTCCACTATTTTGACTTACGCCTCGTAACCATTTTTTTAGTCATAAACTTATATCCATTAATAACATAACCTAAATATTTCTTTGTCACATTGTTAGGGCCTTTGGACAACCAACGAATATGACTTAGGTTATTATTACAAGATATCACCTTATCTTGAAACCACTGAGGAAACTTATTAGAATGATCTTGTGCCCTTACCCATCGACTTCTTTTAGTGCTTTTCTCTTTTAATTTTTTGATGCTCTATAAAAAGAATGACATATGTTAATTAATATGATGGGAATAAAAAAATGATCTTAAGATGGATAAATAATATATATGTAGCTTACCTAATATACTTATCAACATCTTTGTCATTTGAATTAAATAAAATGTATCGATGAGTTTGATGTAATGTATTTAAGGCTAAACTTACAACTTTGCCTTTTCTTCGCCATTTCCCTACAATAGGATGCCCGACTTTTGGAAAAAATGAAGAAGTACGCTAAAAGGATTTGTATTGTTGTTGTGTTCCATATGCCTATTATATCTTTTTCTCACTTCATAGCGCATATAAATACAACAAAAATTTATACATTCTTTAGCTAAGTATCCTTCAACAATAAACCCTTTTGGTTGGCTTTTATTACGATCAAATCTTTTTAACCTACCCAAATACCTCTCAATAAAGTATATAGAGTGACAATGCATTGGTCCAATATATTTGATTTGATTTGGTAAATGAATAGGCTAATGGACCATGATGTCAAAGAAATAAGGTAGAAAGATTGTTTAAATTTGGCATAGTACTTCCATAATTTCCTTCTCCAGATGCTTAAGATCCACTAGCTTAATTACTTTACTGCATACCTCTTTGAAAAAGGCACCTAATCTACTCAAAACAACTGCAACTTTTTTTTGGTAGTGTTTTCCTGACAATAAATGAAGTAAGTGTTGCATAATAACGTGAGCATTATGATTTTTGTATCCTGATATTTTTCCTTACTAACATCAACACATCGTGTAATATCTGATGTACAACCTTGTGATAGTTTACATTTAAACTAAAAAAAAAATCTTTCTTATCTGGGGTCATGTAAAAGCAAGTCTTGGCTAGTGATACATGAGAGTAATCTACTTTGATAGGCTGTAAATCTTTTCTAGTCTCCATTTCTTTCAAATCAAACCTTGTATTAAGATGATCTTTTGACTTCCCTAAAATCTCTAACAAGGTTCCTAGAATATTATCATATACATTTTTCTCAATGTGCATCACATCAAGATTATGTCAGCACCTATTATGCTTCCAGTAAGGTAATTCAAAAAATATAGATCTCTTCCTCTAAGGATTTTCACTTGGTGTTTTTTGTTTATTTGCCTTCTTAATCACATTATGATACCCATTAATAAGCTCAAATATATCAACTTTTGATAGAGGAATTGGTGGTTCTCTCAACTCTATATCACCATTGAATGATCTCCTATTAGGCCTCCAAGGATGATTTCTATCCAAAAATATCCGATGATTGAGATAACAAGTCTTTCTACTATGCTTTAAATATTGAGAGCAAGTTTTGTAATAACAATTAGGGCATGCTAATTTTCCTTTTGTACTCCATCCAGATAACATTACATATCCTGGAAGGTCACTAATTGTACATAACAAGATTGCATGTATTTTAAATGATTCATTAGTTGAAGCATCATATGTCTCTATCCCAAACTCCCACAACTCTGTCAGTTCTTTAATCAATGGTCATAAAAAAATCAATATCCTTTCCGGGAGAAGTCGAACCAGGTATAATTGAAGACAATACCAAATTTTCTGATTTCAGACATCTCCATAGTGCTAAGTTATAGTTTACTAAAATTATTAGCCATATACTATTGGAAACACTCATTATGCGAAAAGGATTAAATCCACTAATGGCAAGAGTTAATCTGGCATTACGAGGATCTCATGCAAAATCAGGATACAATGAGTCAAAGTCTTTCTAAGCTTAGCCATTGGTAGGATGCCTTAAATTATCATCATTGGGATGCTCCTTATTATGCCATTTCATGAATTCAGCTAATTTTGGACACATGTATAGATGTTGCAACCTCGATTTTAATTGAAAATATCAAAATTTCTTCGCTTGAATTTGCCTCACCTGATCTCTATTATCTTCACCATTACAACGTTATTTCTACCTAGATACACCAGACACTCTGCAGCTGGTTGCTTTCTCATCATTTCCCCAATATAAAACACAATCATTGGGACATGCATGTATTTTTTCATAATGAAGACCTACATCCTTCACAAGTTTCTTTTTCACATTAAAAGATTTAGGAATCTTTGCACTAGGAAAGGCCTCTTTAAGTATCCTTATGAGATTGGTATAAGCAGCATTACTAATTCCATAGGTACACTTAAAACGATACAGTAGAATGGTGAAAGCAAGTCTAGAAAAACTTTAATAACTAGGATATAATTCTTGTTTTCCTTCCTCTACCAACTTAAAAAACTTATTAGAATTAGCATTTAAACCATTACTAACTCCTTCACAACTATTGGTACATTCATCTATGTCTCTAAATGTGTCAAGTAGTAATCCATCTATATTATCATGCATAGACCTTATATCAAATTCATTCTCGTCATTCATATGCATATTTGTATTAGTTGATCCTTCCTCATTCAATTCTCAACCTTCATACCCAAGAGCAAATTCATTAACAATCAAATGATCATATATAATATTTCTTGTATACCAATAATAACTGTAACACTTCTTGCATTTACAAGAAATTCCATTCTCGTTAGCCACCTTAGAAAAAGACTTTTTAAGAAAATGATCAACTACACTCATATATTCATTACTATATCTGGGAAAAGTCATCCAATGCCTATCTCTCTTATCCATTGATAGCTAACTATTCATTAAAGTAACTTATACAATATGGAATATGTTAACAACCAAGAAACATTACATATACAATTTATTAAAAATATAAAAATAAAAATTGTAGTTACAAAGCCTTAAGGATTTTAGAGAATTCAAGAACACATCTAAATAACTAGAGATGTGAAAATAAGAGATAGGAGCCATATTGTGTCAAAAGAGACTTAAAAAAACTTAAATTAAACAAGTCAAATAAACTCGTTAAATGAGTTTTTTACTAAATACCTTTATTATCATAATTGTATATGATAAATGAGTATTACTCATGCAGCATATCTAACTGAAGTGTTAATCCTAACACCTTGGGAGGATTTTGCTAGTTTCATTAAGAAGTTTTACAGGTGTAGACTGTTCAAGGACTTGGGATATTGATCACAAGTTTTACAAGTGCAAACTGTTCAAGGCCTTAGGATATCGATCACAAGTCGTATCTATCGATAAGATAACCCCAAAGATAAAAGAAACCATACATTACTAACAAGTCGTAACTCTTTATGCAACTTAATTTATTTCAGCATATTTAGTTTCCACCAAGATCTTAACTAAAATCTGCACATATATGTTTACATCTTTAAAGCAAATAATGGTTTAGAACATAGCTTAATTTACTTCAAAAACTAGGATTATCTTTGCAATTGCAAGACTACATGCAAACGACTTTTTCTGGAATAGACATTGACTTTAATCCTTTCCAAATAGTGTTAGTGCATGAGGTTCAAAGAAGCAAACAATAAACATGTACGTGAATGATGTTAACCAAGCACTAGTACGTGAACGACGTAAAACCAGCAGCAGCTGACGTGAATGAAGGGAGCATCAATAACACCTAAACTCGGACTCTACACCTAAATTCTAAACCAACAGCAACTCTTTCTGGCATCCACAACGCTGTATGAAGAGTAGAGGGAAGGTGAAAAGTTCTAAAGTATTGGGGCCATCGTATTATATCAGATAAAAGTGAAAAGTCCAAAATGAATGACGGCTTCGTATCTATTCTCTTCATATATATGATATATCTTCACAATCACGTACCCATTTCGGTTTGATTTAGCTTGATTCAACCTGAGTTAACTAGATTTTAGGTTATTTTTAGTTTTTATAAATATTTTTAAGTTTTAGGTCCAGCTTGGACTGTCCGGTTCAACTTATCCAAATTTTAAAATTTCATTTTAAAAAATTAAATAATATATTTAATCAAGTTTTGGTATACTTGATTGTGCTTAGGCTCGGTAAGGCTTCGACCTAACTCGGTCTGAGTTTGATGCTAATTATTATAGCGGTTAATTATTGCTTAAAGTTGCAATAGATTTAATTGTTGCTTACATAAAATTTTATAACAACGGAGCTTTAGTTTTGTTGCCTTTTTAAAGATATGTAAACAAATTACTATTAGCGCTGCCTATTAATATTACTAAAGGAAATGCTTTTAATGTTGTTGCGTTATATTAGTATTAAGCAACACATTTTAAAATATTACAAGTTTAGTGTTGCTTAAACCACTTTTTGTTGCGGTGTCTTTCAGACCTCTGCAAAAATTCCCCTTCCCTTCGTTACCCAAAGAAACAATGCACAAGATTAATTAACTTGGTCGATCTTGAAAACAAGAAAGAGGACAAAATCAGGCTTAACAACAAAAAGCAAATAAATCCATAAGGTTCCAACTTTTGAAGTTATAACAAAAACCTTCAAATAAAGGTATCATAAAAAAGTAACGGAGGTATACCCAAAAATGAAGCCCAGTGTTCAGAAAACAAACGGATCATGGTCATTAATCATCAGTGGGACAATTTCGCCAGGCCCAGTCCTAGGCAAGGGCAGAGAAGGCGCCTGCCTAGGGTCTACTTTCATAAAGAACAAAATAAACAATAAAAGGCCTTTATTTTGTCTCATTAGCTCATATTTTACCTCCATTTGTTCTTTATGAGAATCTACTTTTAGTACTCATAAAAAACAAAAATAGGCAAAATAAGAGGCCCTTTTTTTACTTACCCAAGGCCTATAAAATTTCAAGAATAAGCCTGAATTTGACTATGGATGCATTTAGTAATTAGTGCGAATTGAGGACGAGGAGGGATGGCTTTGTTGATGGAGATTTCGAAGATTGAACATTTGCATTATTGGTTGGGTTGACAGAGGAAGTTGAGATAACTTTGGAAAAAAATTGAAAGTTTTCATTTTAAAATTTTTAATAAATTTATCGATGGATTAATTTTACAATAAATTAAAATTTAGAATATTTTACATAATTTACCCTATATTTAACCCTTTAGTTAATTAATCACTTGATGCAATTGCATATGCTTCATTCCATATGTTTTACATCTTTAATAATTGCTGGCGCAAGAGTGATAAAATTAATTCATATAAACCCATTCCATTTTGAGAATATATGTACATAAATGGCCCTTATATTGATTAGAAATCTAAATATTTCAGGGGAACTTTTAATGTACATATAGTAGGTTTGAGAAAGAAGATCCTTTTCCAGAAAAATGGTGATATTTTTGCAACAGGCACGTAGCGTACTGCTCAGCAATTTCATCACCGGTACATACTGCATTGCAATTCGGGGTATCCAGGAATGCATGTTCTACTTCTACATTAGCTTATTTACATTGTACGTAATCAATGGACTTCTGATCATGACCTATTTGTTCACTCCACCATAGGCCTACACTGACACATGGAGACATAGGGATTAAAAAATCCTTGTTTCTGGGAGAGGAGAGTAGAAAGGATGTGGAGGTATAGAGGAGAAATTAAGCACGACCCTATCATCACAGGACAGGGACCCAAAATTACTGGTCAGGGGTGTGAAAGAGACCAACGACAACAACATTTGTTGGCAGACTTGGGACAGCTACCTCTATCCTACTCCATGCCCCCACTCACTGACTCACTTGCTACGTAACTCTATGCCTTCCCCTATGATCCTTTGTCTATGCTCTCTAAATGAAACCCCATCTTCTCTGTAGTCACTAACCTTGCAACTCTACGTTAGTGTCTTTAGTCCATGAAAACTATATATATCTTATGCAAGTGTAGCACAATTTGGAACAAGGCGTTTGTCATTTTTTATGAAAGACATAGAAGATCAGTGGAGAGGCTGAAGGTGTCCAACAGCTTTTTTTTTTAATTACAAAAGAGTTCAATATTTTTTTTAATGTTCAATAATATTTTTTACAAAATAAGATGATAATGCTATACAATCTGTCATTTTAAAAAAATCATAATCGATTTAGTGAAAACCATATAAATTAATATGTTTTGTGTTGAAAATTATGTTCGAATTAATAATAATCATATCAATTAAAATTGCAATCGTTTTAGGGACAAAAATAAAAGATATACATACTTTTATAAAAATTATATTAAGATAATGCATTTTATTAAATATACTCATCACTTGGTCACTCCCATAATAAACTAAATTGGTTAGAATCTTGCTTTCTTCCTTTCTTCCTGTTTTTTAGTGGAAGAGATTCCGTATTCAATTTACCGATTAAGCAAGCATTAGCACTCTTACTTTTAGCAACGGAACAGGAATTCAATCAATCATGTAAAAACACAAAACAAAAGGCAGCACTTCAACTTTCTTATCTAAACAATACTTTCGACAAGGGCCTTACTTACGTAGATGCTAGTTTACTGAATTGCCACTATAATAAGCAGCATCATAACCTATACCAGCAAGTGAATGACCCTATCCAAGGGGAACCTAACCTTAGAATTGATGCAGAAGTCGATTGGCATTTTCCATGCAAGTCACTATCATGATGTCAATTCCATGGTTTTATCATCTTATACTAGCAGCGGATTCCTGTGGGTGTAGGGTAGGAGTCCTATTTGAAATTATGCACACGGACACTTTTGCATTTCACCCATTTACCTTAGCCACTTGCAACTTGTTACTTGTTTTTTATGGAAAACATAGAGCTGTAACTCTACCGCAGAAAATCTTAGGAACAGAAACATGCCCTTTTTTAGTGGATTCACGAGTATACTTCTTCAAATTTTATTTAAAATTTTTGGTTACTTAACATTGATTATTAATAAAAATTATAAAAAATATAATACAACATATTTGTATAATTAATTCAAATTCAATTTTAAAATAAACATTTCAAAACATATAATATTTGATTAATATATTTTAAGTTTAAAGTATATTAAATACACAAATTTTAAATTTTCAAAAATATTTTTATTTTGAAAAAAAATCAATTCTAAATAATAACATTAATTTTAAAAATTAAATTATTTAGAAATTAAATATTTAATTCTAGATAATAGCATTGATTTTAAAATCAATAGATGTTTTAATGAATAAATATTGATTTAAATTTTTTTACAAATTTCGCACTTATTTAGTTATTTATTTAAAATATGTTGAATTTATTATTAATATATATTTCCAAATATTATATAAAACAGAAAAAAATATTACTTAATTAATTCATAAAATTAATTTTTTGTTTTTAGTAGTAAAAATGTAACTATATTGATATTAACCATTCAAAAAAATTTTGTTTTTGGTTTAAAATTTGTAAATAAGAATTAAGTAATGAAAACTGAAAACCATATAAAAAATAAAGTGTAACTAAATTTTTGATAAATAGAGCAGCAGTTAATACTAGTCACAAATATATCATAATTGTTTTCCTTGAGCTAGTGTATTTAAAGTTCCAAGCCTCGACACCTATATCAATATTTAATTTCTGAAAGAATAATAAAAAGGATTCATGATGCAGACACCGCAGCATACAGTATCAACGAAAGCAGAAGGGTTTGCATTTTCCTTTCAACATGTACACATCGTCAAAGTAGAAGAAGACTGCCATCGCTTCTCGTCGAAAGGTCTCTAAGTTATATGAATAGAGATGTTTCGTCATATAAGGCAAGAAATTGACGGGGGCTAGGGGACGATTTCAAGGCTCATAGTTTGATAGAGCAAATATGCACTTTACCTCTACTATGATGTCTTCCTGATCCCATCCTCCACTCCCGCGTTCGCGATTTCGTGGAATACGACGGTACTTGGCGATGGGACGTGTTTCAATCTCATCTTCCGCCTTCCATTTGTCGTTTAATAGCAGGGACTCTTCCCCCGCAACCCTGCTTAGGTCCAGATAAACTGATATGGGGCCCCTCCGACTCTGGGCAGTTTACCGTGGCTTCTACATACGATATGATCATGGACACCACTGCGCACCCGGTTCAGGAGGACTGGACGGTCATCTGGCATTGGAAAGGCCCTGAACGTATTCGTATTTTCCTCTGGCTCCTGGCAAAGGACCGGTTACTCACCAACCAGGAAAGAGTGCGACGGCATTTCACACTGGATGGCGATTGTGCGCATTGCCTACAGGAGGAAACCTCGTTGCATGTCGTGCGCGACTGCGCTAAAGCCCGACAAGTATGGAATAGCTTCCCTCCTCCCATCGTCTCGCATGCCTTCTACACTATGTCCCCGAGGGAGTGGCTCACTCACAACCTCCAATCTCACCGACATACAATGGGGCATGACTGGTCCATCCTATTTGGCATTACC
>JANIIA010037630.1:0-12026 GCA_027478495.1 Erythroxylum alaternifolium
CAGAAAATGTTGTAGGTCGTGGTGAAAAAGCCCATTCCAGTGATGCCCAACACGACAAAATGGTACTTTTGAGTGGCCGCATCGTCCATGGCATTGAGCACGGCTAAGTTGTTCGAAACCATCTTGGCAGTGGTGGCGGTGACGGCGGGGGTGATGGTGGTGGTGGAGGGATGCTGCTTCGCTTTTGACGTCCCTCCATTTTTATACAGGTACCGTATGTATCTGTGTTCTTGCTCGTGCCGTCCATGTTAGGATAAGGAGAAGAGTAGTAGTTTCGTAGGTCATTGCACGGAAGTTTCAGATACTTTAATATTGTATTGATGTACCTATGATTGATCGAGTTTACTTCAGAAGTTATTATTAATACACATACATTAAAACCTTTCCAAATATAAGTTTTATTAATTAACTTAAAGTTCAAAATATCAAATTTTAGGGTAAAAGAAACAAATATTTCTTATAGTTTAGTAACATTTGATTAATCTATATATCAAATATTTATATCACGTGTATTTTGTTATTATTTTTAATCAAAATTTAAGATAATAAAATTTTCTATAAGACTAATAAATTTAAAGAGTATTTTTAATTAAAGAGTGCGGAGTTTTTGTAAAATTTCGTAAACTAGAAAGAAAATTCATATATTTTACTATACAAATTAATATATTAAAATTTACTATTTATTTGAATTTATACAAATCTTTTATCATAATTAAATATGTTATTACCTTTAATTATCGAAAATTGTTAAAATTTTTCATTAAATATTTATAAGGATTAAAAAAAGGCGGAATTAAGCATGGTCACATGTTGACTTGGTTGTTGGGTTTTCTCAAAATGTCAACTTCGTTTATATAAATTATTGTCAAATTGATTAATATAAATTAATGTCAACTTCATTGATATATATTTTATTTGGGACGTGAAAGAGAAAGAAGATTACTACTTAATTAAGGTAATAACATTTTCCTAATGATGAATAAATAATGATAGAAAACAAATGCAAGTTATTGACTTGAATGGTCTTGTGAATTTATTAAACAAGGATGTGAAATTCTCTATGTTTTACTAAAAACCATGTGAATCTTTGCATAAGTTGGTGGAATATGCTCGTAACAAGAAACGTTTTAAATATCAGATCAAAAGTTAAACTGATAAGATAAGAGATTTAAGATTCATAAAATCGATTAAAATTGAATAAAATTAATGAATTTGAAAAATGAACGAAGGAGAATATCTTTACCTATTAAAAATTTCAAAGTGTAATTGAAAAAAGACTATTAAATAATTTTTTTTAATTTTTATTAAAACTCAATAATTTACGAAAATTGATCATTTAATTAATAAATTGGTTGATTTTTAATAAGAAAAAGATTTTATAAAAATATAAAAAATCATTGATTAACTATTTTATTTTATAATTCTCTTAAACTTAAACTACAATCATTAGTGAGTCAAAATGATATAATTTTTCTTATTTAATGTATAATAAATTAGTTTAATTAATCACCTAAATTTCTTCACAACTCTTGGCATATGTAAAGCAATTAGGAGATCTTTTTTTTTTTAAATAGAGGAATATGCAATCGCTGTTCTTTGGATATACATTGGGTAATCTTCTGAATTAACACAATAGCCTGTAAATTATGTCAATCAGGTACTCTACACTAGACAAGTCTTGTATGACAGACTCGATCGAGAGAGCATAAGTAGGAAGAATCGAATATAAAATCTTTGACCTCATACCTCTCAACTTTACCAACTCGACCACTCTACATGGATGATCTTTTTTTGTTAAAGTCAACCTTAAAAGTTGATTATATAACTATATAGGAATTTTTTAGAACTAAATTAATCAATGTTCAACTTAAATTGCTTGCAATTAAGGGTATGGTTCTGACTTCTAGTTGTTCTCAAGACATCATTGGTTCATTAAAAACATCTATTTTGGTATTTATGTATATTATTATTATTATTATAAGTTGGAATACTACCTACCTTTGATTCTTTGCAAGATTCGTTGAATGATTGTGCAGAACTCAACCAGAACAGAATGAACTAAAACTTTCAATTCGCAATAGAGTAATACTTCATTGTGACATAAGCAAAACGATTATTCACTAAAACTACTTTCTTTAGGGTGATTATCTAATCCGCAATCACGAAAGTTTTAAGGTTTAAAAGATTCAAGTAATATTAGATTATTATAAAATCGACTAAAGATGAAATAAATTTGAAGAATTTAAAAATAATTGAAAAAGATTATTCTTGCTTATTAAAAAATTTAAAGTTTAAATAAAAATTGATTATTAAATAAAAATTAATTGATTTATTTTTATTTATAGAAACTGATTAGTTTACGATAATTAGTTGATTAATTAATAAAATGATCGATTTTAATAACAAAAACTATTAAACAAAATTAAACCATAAAATTAAAAACTGAACTAAAAAATTGGTCAAATCAATTCAATTTTTAAAATATTAGTTGAATCGTTGCCTTGAAAAAATGGATCAATATTAGCAAGATTAGATTCGTTATCAAAGTTTAAAAGTATTTATAATCCCAAACTTTGATATCGAATCCGGTAACACAAGAGTTTTAAGGTTTAAAAGATTCAAGTAATATTAGACTATTATAAATCCGGTTAAAGATGAAATAAATTTGAATTTTTTATTTTTTAAAATGGGGTTTTTTTCTCGTTTCTCGAAATATCAAGATATTATTAATCGAAATGTTTAAATTCAAGAGAATTTCAACCCACAAAAAAAAAACAGAAGCCCACGACCCAGGAAGCTCCGAAGCATAGGAGCATCACACTTCAGATCCAACCATAACGGCCTTTCACAATTATTAAGACAACACTCGTTTTCTCTTAGGATTATTACTAATAATTAACTAATGAATAAACAAAATTTAATTAAGGAATCAAACTTCAAATTAACTAATGAATTAAAAATATTAAATAAATAATTTCACTTAATTATTTAATAAATTAATTAAGGAATCAAACTTCAAATTAACTAACGAATTAAATAAATTAAATAAATAATTTCACTTAATCAAACTTCAATCTCGAATTTAATTCAAATTTAATAAAATTTGAATAATGAAATAAATTTAAAAAATTAATTAAATCAATATTTAATTAATATATATTAATTATATTTGATTGAATTCAAATTTATTAAAATTTAAACTTGATTTAACTTATTATTATGGATATATAATTGCAATTCAAATTATATAGAATAATTACAGAGAATTATTTATTTACCTGTGAGGCTTCAATAGCTTGTTTTAGAGAAAAATAATAAGTTTTTAAAAAGTAATCACCTTCTTTAAATTTGAGATTCGACGAGAAATATATGTTAAAATCTTTTTTGGATAAATTAAAATTGATAATTTCTTTAGTCTGATAAAGTATAAATTATATATTTCAAATAATTGATTTAATGAATAAGTAATTTGAACTTAAAATCAAATGACGAGATTAACTCAATACATATCTATAAATTTAAATAGGTCTTTATTCTTGATTTATTAGTTTATCAATCAATTTAATTAATATTTATAAATTTAAAAGTATTTTTATTTCAATTTATCAATTTATGTGAAATTAAAAACTTATTTTTGCTCTAGAATTATCGATTTATGTAAAATTGATAACTCTGACTTGGTTAAAATCTGGCGGACATATCACATTCCATTTTGATTTCACATATATTTCATTAACACTTTTTTCTTGTAAAGTCAGCCCAAAACGTGCGGATTGATCTTTTGAAGCCAAACTTGCTCAACCTAATTTGAAACATTCCTTTTAAGCTTGTTTTAGGTTCACATGTCAGATTTCAGACATTTCCTTATAACCAAACCAAGTTCGATGAGTCCATTCTTATCTCCACCAATCACGCCCACTAGTGCTCTCTTTACACCAACAATGGTTTATTGAACGCGTCCACAAATATAAAAGTGTAGGTCTACCTAAATTCAACAAGTAAAACTTGCTTTGAATTTTATTTACAGCATTTGATTATAAAGGATTTGATGCTGAAATTTGGAATTGAGAATTAAGTTATAGTCGAGATTACATAAGTTAGATAATGTGTTATAATATATTATTCTTTATGTGGAGTTAAATACTATTTAAAGGATTTTTTTTCTTTTTTCCTTTCAAATGCAGTTCTCCTACTTGCAAATAGGATGTCGAAAATAACTCGGCCCATCTTATGGTCAATGGGCTTGATCTAATCAAACTGGATTGGGCTCGAGATAGCCTGTTCCATGACTTGTTAGTGTCTACAAATAAAATAACTTCATTTTGCTTGTTACATTTTAAAAATAAATTTCACAGAAAAGCGAAATCGTTTCCCTTTAAGTGCAAAATGACGTTGTTTAAGCTACAGACACAAAAGCGAAAGACAAAACGATGTCATTTTGTTTCAAGCAAAAACTATTTTAAGTTACTCATAAGTTTTAAAAAATTTAAAAGCAAAATAAAGTCGTTTGACTTCTTCACGTTTGGATTCTGTTCTTATCCATTCATATTCTTCGTGTCACCCACTCACGTTCTTCCTTTGTTCTTCTTCGTGTCATCTATCCTTTTCCCAGCTCCTTCGTCAGCCGTGTGAAGTCACCAATGCATTAACTATAAGCAACGATCCAACGTATAGTTAAAAACGTCATATCTTTTCTAAAATTTGGTTTTCTATTAATTATTGATTTTTTTGAGATTATTGTGGTTTGGTTTGGTTTGGGGATACTGATTTGATTTGGCTAATTTGAGAACTTTGTATTGTATGTTAATAATGGAAATATGTGATAATGCATGTATATTGTTTGATGAAATGCCCCACTATGTTTAAAGAAAATGGATTTTGATTGTTTGATCCTTGAAGTTGAACCATCATTTCATTTTGGTGCTTCGACTTTCAAAAGTTTCTTTTATATCCCTGAATCCTCAAATATGGAATTCAATAACTTTTAAAATCTCGTGTTATTTATCACTTACAAATTTCTGTTCAATTTTAATAGTTCCTATACATGAATGTGATTGATTTTCATTCTCTAGTGAAGAGGAGAATATGTAGAATTGCTATTAAACAAATAATGGAAAAGAATTTTGAAACACATCAATAAGCAATGCTAAAAATGAAAATCTGGAAAATTCTACTTGAGTCAAAACTTTCAATGCAAAGATGCCACATTGTTAAAAAAAAAGAGTTTGTTGTTCATCTCCAAACATCTTCAATCCAATATCTGTTGGAGCCTAGCCCTTATTTTTAAACTAGGAAATACATAACACCAACATCTAGCTCTCACTCATGATGAATTTTGAGAAATTGGGGAAGGATTTTCAATGGTAATTACATTTGCTTGAATTTTAACGATAATACTTCTTCCTATTCAGAGTTGAGAGTTGGTGTTAATGACATCAAAATTAGTTAAATGTTAGTTGCGAATATGTTATTTTCCATTTCAACCAATTATGAAATAAACCATAAATTAGTTGATTTTATTAAACTATACTAGTAAATTCGTACATGTAAGTTCATAAGATTTATACATTGTTGTCTATTTCAACTCTCATGGCAAATATTTAACTAGACGAATTTCTTTCCCTCTTAAAACAAACTCTTTTAATTTTAATTTCTTTTCCTAAATGTTTCTTACATTTACTTAATGTGTTCTATCCTATTGAAAATGACTTCAATTTTCTCTTTGTACTTCGTGTCTACATATTGAATTGTTGTTTATTTTATTTGATTGTTTGGGTTCAAGTGCTTATAAGTTCATATTATATTCTTATGTCTCTCCATTTTTGTTCTTTATTTGTGAGGATTAATTATTCTAAGTTTTTTTTATTATGGGTGCTTTACAAAAGTAGTTGGACAATTAAACTAGTTATGATGTTTTGAGTTTTGGTGTAGGGCTTTAACATGGTTAGCTTTGTATTCAATCACTTTAACAACTTATAAGTTGTGTCAAAGAAAATATTTTAAGTATATATTTAAACCTAAGTCATTTGATTTTGGTTGGCACTAATACATATGTTTTTTAAGGACATATTTGGTATTATACCTTGTCTTTTATTTGAATTTCCTTGATTTAATACTTAATTGGTTTTATTACCTATAATGGGGATGTTATGACAATCTTGGTATTATTACTTACACCTTATTTCATTTAAGTTGATTTAATTTCTCTTGCATAGCTAATACTCAAATTTTTTTAGCTTAATGCTTCATCTATTGTCTTAGAAATTATAAAAATATAATATTAGCATAGTTTTTAAATAAGATCAAGCTATTACAACATAAGGCATATTACTTATAATTTGTTTGAGAGGACGACTTGAGTATCTCCACTCTTTTAGACATACTTATCTTATTTTTTTCTAATTTAACTCCTCTTTTTTATTGATGGAACCTCTCCAAAAGGCTATTTGAAATCTAAGTCACAAGCAAATCATAGTAAAGCATTAGCCATATATCATACATAAATACAACATGGAAGATAAGCAAGTAGATGAAAAGGTTGCTAACATCCTGTCAAATATGCATTGACAATCAAAATACTTTAAATGTTCACTAATGCCAAAACTCAGAAGTTTAACAAATCTTAGTTAAATCAAAGTAATTTAAATTAATGAACCTTTATTATATGTTGATTATTTCTAACCTCATGCATTTATATGTTTTTTGTCAGATGAATGAGAATATTTCTTCAGTTGAGAGTTTTAATCCAGTACCGAAGGTAGAAGTGGAAACTTCTATTCCAACACCAAGTGAGGATAGAATTTCAACTAGAACTCAAGTTACTCAACATAAAAATGAAGTTTGGAATCACTTTAACAAGATATATCTACTGATAGAATTGAAAAAGCAGAGTGCAAGTATTGTCAAAAGTTGTATTCGAGTGGTTCGAAAGGTGGAATGTCTCATTTAAAGAGACATATGCAATCATGTAGTAAAAGGAAGATGGTTTTAGGAGGTCAAACATTTTTTACCCTTAACCTTATGAAAGGGAAGAATGAATTGACCATAACAACTTTTGAAAACAACAGATTAAGGATTTTGATGGATAATATGATTATTGGAGATGAACAACCATTGTCTATGGTTGAAAGCAAAAAATTAAGGATATTTCTTAATTCACTCTAACCGACTTTTAAGGTTCCAAGTTGGAATACATTGAGGAAGGATATTTTCAAAATTTATGAGGACAAGAAGAGAGAAACATTAAGAGCACGGACGAATTGGCATATCAACGGACATGTGGACAATTGATTAAAAAAAGGGTTACATAGCGGTGACACCACATTATATTGACAATGATTGGACGTTATGCAATTGACTTTTGAAGTAATTTATACATTTTAATATTGTTATCATTTACTTTTTTCATTATTTTATGAATTTATGATTAATGTTGGTAATACTTGTACATGATAGGTTTATTTATGTGTCAACATCACATATATCTGAAAAATTGGCAAACGTGTTGAAAGATTATTTGATGAATTTGAACATTACAATTTATTTAACAAATTTACACAGCCTAGCCGAATTCCCCATTGGATTTATCACTAAAGTCAAGAATTATAAAGAAAGATTCACAAAAGAAAGAGAAATTTTCATAAAGGTATTCAGTAGCTATCCAATTTTCACCAAAGCACACCAACCAACAATAATTACAATCGACACAATTCAATCTTTAATAATTACTTCATCAAAAAAATTATCATCTTTTGCTTTTAAGGTGGAGGGACAATAAGTACTTCAATCTTCAATAATTACTTCATCAAAAAAATTATCATCATTTGCTTTTGAGGTGGAGGGACAATAAGTAAATTGGTGAGCTGGGTAGTGCTGGAGTTGTTGACAGATGGACTATTTCCATTCGGTAGATAAGACCGTGAATACGACAGTGGTAGTTGGAAATTGTTCTTCCATTTGTTTGATGAGTTGGAGAGAGTCAGTAGCTAGTGGAGTCTTATAGGCAGAAATCATTAGAAGATTAGGTCCATGGTAATTGAGTTTAACTAATGATTCTGGAGTAGTTTTTTTATAGATTTTTAATTTAATGCTTTTATTAGTGATGTTTTTAATGTTATATAATGTAAATTTGTTCTTGATCGATTAGATTGATATGAATATGTCCATTACATTGATCTATTCTGATAGGTGTTTCATGTACGATTTTTTGTTTAGATATGCATAATTAATAAATGAATAGATCTACAAGTAGCACAAATAGTCATAATTTAATGAACTTTGTTAAAAAGAAATTGCATAAGAATAGGTCTAAAGCTATAGTTTAAACAATCTCTAAGAAAATCTCTGAGAGTAAGTATCCACCATCACAGTCGATAATTGTAGCACGAATGATGCTTGATTGAGAAGTTGAAGGGTAAGATGCGGGTTGAGAGTTTTATTGGTTAGAGGTAAGTTATTTCATATGCGTTGTTTTGTGCATATTCTTAACTTGATTGTGAAGGATGGGTTGAAGACGATAAAGGAAGCAATAGATTGTATTCGGAATAGTGTTCTATATTGGAGTGTAGCTCTTAAAAGAGTTGAAACTTTTAAAGATAGTGTACAAATTTTATGCATTCTGAGTTCAGAGAAGTTGGTTTTTGATTATCCAACTAGATGAAACTCAACATTTAAGAACTTAGAGTCGGCAATCCCATATGATGAGGTGGTTATATACTAGCCGAAATTGATTCTTAGTATACATGCGTGCCAACAGACGATCAATGGGACTTGGCTAAAGATCTTTGTATAAAGTTGAAATTATTCTATAATGCGACTGAATTGTTCTCAGGAACAAAATATCCAACTTCGCACATTATCTTTAGCACTATGTCCAACATAAAGCATGTTTTATCATTATGGATGCTCGACTCCAATGAAGTTATTCGGACTATGGCGGAGCGGATGATGGAGAAGTAGAATTCTTATTAGTCTAAGGTTGGAAATATTGTTGTAATGTTATATGTGTTGGACTTGAGATACAAAATGAACATGGTTGAATATATTTATAATGCATTGTATGGTGGTGAAGCTCAAAAGCGTGTACATACTGTAAATCAAATATGGTATCATTTATTTAATGATTATCAAGTCAAAATGCAACAAACTCATGATCGGGATCTTAGTAGTGCAGGCAGTTTGATAGTAATTTTCCAAATTTTAAATTAAAACCTCTTATCCTGCAAGTATACAAATCGAAAATTGCAATATAAATAGGTATCGTCTCACAAGGATTGGTTAGTAACCAAAATGATCCAAATTTCGTTTTGTTCAGGAAACTCAAATAATTAGATTTGAAAGATCTAAAATATAAAACTCAAAAAAGTAAGAACACAATTTTAAAAAATGGTGAATCAAAGTATCAATTTAACAACTTAGGATTGTCATTACCTAACTATGTATTCTCTCACTTTAGCAATGTTCATTATGTTTAGTCCAAAATTTCCTAATATCTTAGTTCTTTCACTCTCATTATTTGAATCAAATAAGCCCTGTTTAATGAAGTAAATGGATTATGTAAGCTCTCACTTCCCATTTTTCACTTAAGAATTAAAAGGAAATGAACAGATTTTTGGACAGCTAATTTTCCATTTAAGATCTCTCTCCAAATGGCAAGGTAACTTGATATATGGAGTATTCTTGGTGTAATCCCACTCTCATGACACTTACTAACATATTTCTTAACTCCATATCTCTACGTGAGCTAAGTATGGACAGCCATATACCATAAACATCAAGCACATCCATAACATTGAATAAAGTGAGGTCCTACATAGTTTAGGCAATAACAACCCTAATAATTACTTAGAAATCCATTAAAATCTCATCCAACATGTTCATAACATATCCATACATCTTTCTCAATTAAAAAAAAATACAACAAAAGAGCAAGAAAAGAGAAGAAGTAAGGCTTATATGTTGAAGAGCAAAGCTGAAATTTCACGATGGCAGCTTTGTGTCTCTTTGAAATCCTTTGATTCCACCTTGAATTTGTTGGTTTTTCTCTTAAAAAAATGCATTCTTCTCTTTCCCTTGGATGTCTTACACGACTTCCTTGTTTCTAGGGTTTAAAATTGAGTTTTTATAACCACATAATGCTTAAAACGACGTAGGAAGGAGGAAATTGCTGGCTGGAATTTTCCAGAAAACTCTGTTTTCTATCTTGACTTAAATCTGTGATATCTTATTGATTTCTTATCCAAATTGGCCGTTATTTCACCAATTTGAAACTGAATTTCTCCTCTTTCTTTTGGATTAAAAATGAAAAACATCCAATAGGAATTGTATCTTGCAAAAGCTTAACATTGGTGATGGGTCGGCCTAGGAAAATTCCAGCTTTCCTTTGTGTCACACGACTTGCTTTCTCTTTGGTTCTTCTTTCCTTCCATCCCTCAAAACCACCTTTAAACCTATTGATTAACAACAAAATTAATCACTTAATCATGCCAAAGCACATGCAATTAATACCAAAATAATGTAAGAAAAAGATACGCAATAATGCCATGCAAAAATCACGCAAAACCTAGTCTTAAAGACCTAATTCGTGCACATTCACGCATATTCACATACATTCATACATAATCATGCAATTATATAAAACTAAGACATAAGTTAAACAAGTTTTAAAAAATCAATTTATCAAAATTAACTAACAAATTATCATAAGAAAAGCATGTACATGAGCATGTACAAATGTTACTTATGACAGTTTAACTCTGACTTCAGTTTCAGGTTCGACCTCATCTCCTAACCCATTATTGACATAGTCTCTTTTACATTTTTTGAAAAAAAAAGAGCTAAGACTTCTTATAATATGATGGAGTTAGATAAATATTTTTTTAAAGATTGTGTTCCTGAAATTGAAGGTGAGCACTTCTATATATTATTATGGTGGAAGAAATCTGGAAATAATGATCCGATCTCACAAGTTATCGCACGAGATTTGTTAGCTATTCCATTATTTACTATTACTTCAGAGTCTGCATTTAGTACTAGTGATCGGATTATTACTCCTCATCATGCTCAACTTCATCATCACACTGTGGAAGTCCTTATGTGTGCTCAAAGTTGGTTATATAATGAAGATATTGATAGTAAATTCTTTTCTTTTTAATACATTAATTTTATCTATTTTTATTTTATCTTACCTAATATTTTGTTTTTAATTTTTCTACAGCCACAGGTATTAATGCGGGGGTGACTAGTAAAATTAATCGATCAATTACACTTTATTTTGATCAAATATATGAAGATGACGGTATATTTAATTTTTTTAATTTTAATATTACATTACTAAATATTCATTTTTTTAATATTACATTACTAAATAGAACGTTTGTATATACAAATGATTTAATCCAAATTGAAACTGTTGATGATCTTAGCAACAAGTACAATTAGATGCTCTCTCAATCTCCACTCTCTAATATCTAATGTCCACACTTGGTCTGTCCGGCATGATATTATCTTAATTTTGTAAATTGTATCATTTCTTGTAAAATAATTTAGATAATCATTTGTTTATAGCAAAAATTTTTATAGTTAATGAATTTGGCTTTATCAATTCTATCTTATAATAATTAATAAATTATTTAAGTAAATTTAAAATTCTTGATTAATTGAATTGAAATTCCTAACTATAATTAACTTAATGAATTTTTCTACAAATTCCTAATCAATTTAATTAAAATTCCTAATTAATCAAATTAAAATTCCTAATTAATTATTTATTTATATAATCACATGTTTCAATGGAAGGCAAATTAATTATTTATATAACCACATGTTTCAATTGAAGGTTATTATTAAATTCAAATTAATTAATTCAAATTTGTATTTTTTAACGTATTAGTGTCAATGTAACTTCAATTAATTAACTAATTTTAATCTTTTTATTGCTTATAATGTTTTTTGTAACACCCCACTCCCGCCGAACCCGAACCCGATATCGATGGTGATACCCGAATCCGTGCCCCGCGAGGGTGGCG
>JANIIA010037659.1:0-12024 GCA_027478495.1 Erythroxylum alaternifolium
TTGCTAGGCATGTATCTAGTATGGGCGTGTTGAAGTCCTTAGACAGCAGTAGTTAGGGATCGTTATATTTTACTCCTTAAATGATTGTACATTTGTTGTATTATGATTATTTATTAATAAAGATGATCATATTTTTCCTCAGTAATAGTTGTTTTGCATATAGTCATAATACATGTAAAAGTCTTAAGATTTGTGTTGATCTTAAGCATTTTAAAGGTCACTAAGCATTTATAAAGATTGACCTTAAGCCTATGCCATTAAACACATAAAGTTTATATGGATATTCTTAAAGTTTCATATGACATAGGGGGATATAAATTTTAATCCCATAAAATTTCTCTAATGTTATTTAGCATTCAGTTGGAGAACATAAAGGTTTCCTCTAATAATGTTTAGCATCTGGTGAGATGAAACAATTTTTCTCTAATGGTGTTTAACATTTGGTAAGAGAAAATGAGATTTCTCTACTGCAGTTTAGCAATGTTGTTTAGCATAAAGTTAGAAAAATCGAGACCTATAGATGAAGATGAAGCATATTAGATCATAAAAGTATCATCGTAGTTTGTCACACTCTATTTTCCCATTCATGTTTGTGAGGTATTAGGTATTTGTGATTATACTGGACCTATGTCATACATGACACATGTGTCTGATGTTTTTCAGTATCGAAAGCCTTACAGGACAGAATGTAGGACTTTTATTACATTTGGTTCAAATGTTTTTAAAACTTTTGGTACCATTACAGTAGTATAACTTAATGGGTTTTTCAAACTGTATTGAACTTGATTAAAACTACAATTAATAATTGCCTAAGGAGGAGATTGTAAGACAATTTTGCCCTTAGCGGAAATTTTGTAATTTTCCCATATGATGGACAGTTATTAATTATAATTTTGGTTTTTAATAAATTACCGATTATATTACTTAATTTGATCCAGATAAAGGTAATACATTGGCCCAATAAATGATTTAGATTAATGAGTCGAAGTCCGGGTGAAAAATGGGTCCCTTTTAGTATAGACCTAGTCCATATCGGCCTTGTGATGGGGAAGCCCGATATGGAAGCTATATAAATAGGTTATGGTCTCCTGTAGTTACTCAGATCATTCACGAGCATTCAGAACTCTAATTCATTAAGAGGGCTCATGTTTTGAGAAAACTGCAGAAAGGCCTAGACCACGTGCTGATGAACATTTCCTATAAAGGTCCTGGGGAGATTTGATCTCATTTGGCAGCCGAAATCAGCTTCAAAACACGGGATGGAACTGAAATCAGATATTTTACATTTTTTCGTTTTTAATCCTTTCACTACCAATCCGGGGTACATAATAAGGTTTGTTCTACGTATTATAGCATCAAGACTACCTCCCACATGAACCAAGACTTTAATCCTATCAAATCCCCCGTAAAGCTATAGAATCTTAGTCATGATGAGTGTTGTATAGCCTGACATTGCTTGGTTGAATATGTTACTGAACCTTTGATCAGTTGCTAGGTCTTCAAATACTGTCTTCCCATAAGCCCATAAGCTTTGTTAAATGGAATGCCCCCTTCAAGTATAGCATCACTAAAGTGGTACCTAACAATGGTAAATATTGTTTCATGAAAGCAGCAACTTTATTAAATAAACTAGCAACCAAAATTCCTAACAACAGCATCAACCCATCAACTAGGCCTAAAGTCCCAAGGCATCATAGTACCTGTTAAGATCAAATAATTTCTTAAATGAAGACTAGTTATGCACATATTGATCACATTATTCTTTACTTTAATTTTCAGCATTTGTATGATTAAGAGATTTTACATCTAAGTTGTATTCTTTTAATTTTATGAACTTATGAAAGAGTGTAACCTATATATATATATATAACATGATTCATTCTTAAATATGTTGTCTATAGCTACACTTTATATGAGTGAATAATAGATTATCTATTTCTTATCCTTACCCGTCAACTTAAGTTTTTCGATTAAATGGTTTATGGTTTCTTTTAATCTGTTGTAACTTACTTGTGCATTCAAGTGAATTTAATATAATCTTCTCCTTAACATCTCTAACCTTTGGCCTTATCTATAGAAAAAAAAGTGCTCCGCATCGTCTTAAGTTTAAAAGAAGAGGATGTTTTTTATATATGTTGAAGGTTGATTAAAAGCTACATAATCAAATGGTGTGGTTTTCTATTAACTTGGTCTAGTTTAGTTATTCTGTTCCTTAAGTTTCTGGTTGGAGTCAGTCAAATAAGTTAGTTAGTTGTTGTAGAAAATCTACATTTGGTTGAGATTATTATGGTTGTTTATGTCGGCAGCAATGTGTTTTTGCTTTATGAACATTGTTTGTAAGCCTATAAGAAGGCATGCTTCTCATTCAATAAGGAAAAAGCTGCAGAATACTTTTCCTCTGCTATACTATTTTACTTTATTAAAACACTCCACTATATATCAAAACTCTTATAATTATTCTTATCTCCAACATTACTAGTATCAGAGCATGTTTTATTGAAATTGGATGTACAACTAATGGCAACTAATGGCAATGTTGTGAGTATGTCTCAGCCATCAATTCCAATCTTCAAGGGAGAATGCTATGAGTTTTGGAGCATCAAAATGAAGACATCGTTCAAGTCTCAAGATCTATGGGATTTGGTAAAAAGTGGATATGCTGACCCAGATGAAGAGAATTCATTGAGAGAAAATAAGAAGAAAGATTTGAAGGCATTGTTCTTCATACAACAGGGAGTGCATGAAATAGTCTTTTCAAGAATAGTAGCAGCGACCACATCCAAGCAAGCATAGATAATTTTGGAAACAGAATTTCAAAGCTCATACAAAGTCATAGTTATGAAACTTCATACTCTAAGGCATGAGTTTGAGACCTTGCACATGAAAGGCAGTGAATCTGTGCAGGATTTTTTGTCAAAGATGGTGACAATCATAAACCATATAAGGGCATATGGAGATCAAATTACTGATCAAGCTGTTGTGGCTAAAGTGTAAAGGAGTTTGACACCAAAGTTTGATCATATAGTGGCTGTCATTAAAGAATCAAAAGACTTGTCAAGTTTCACACTTGATGAGTTAATGGGGCCCTTGCATGCCCATGAAGCAAGAATCAATAGGTCAGCAGAGAGAAATGAATAGAAGGCATTTTAGGTGAAGGGGGAGACATCTCAGTTAAAGAAAGCAGACAAATGGACTGGTAAAGAATGATGCAGAGGAGGATTTAGAGGAAGGAGTCGTGGCAGAGGCAGAGTAAGAAGCTCATATCAAGGGCATTTTTCCAATGAACAAAGAAGTTATAAAGGCAATATTCAATGCCACAATTACAAGAAGTATAGGCATGTGAAGGCAGATTGTTGGGCCAAAGAAAAGCAAGCAAATTTTGTATAAGAAAGTGAAGAAGTAAGTAATATGTTTATGGCTCATTATAACTCTAATGATCTTGCTAATAGTGTATGGTTTGTAGATGGTGGTTGCTCAAACCACATGTTAGGCATCAAGGCTTTATTTAAAGAGTTAAATGAGACACAAAAGATGAAAGTGAAGCTTGGAGATGACAAAGAAATTCAAGTTGAAGGGAAGGGTATAGTAGCAATAAAACCTAGCCATGGCAAGGTAAAACTCTTGTATAATGTGCAATTTATTCCTAGCCTTGCATACAATCTGTTGATTATAGGTTACTTATTAGATATCGGTTATTCAATTTTATTCGATGATGGAGCATATGTAGTTAAAGATAAAAAGATAGGGCAGCAGCTGTTAGAGACCAAATGACCAATAACAAAATTTTCCCACTTGAAGCCTTAAATGTTGAAAATTATAGTATGGTTGTTAATGGATAAGACAGTTCCAAAACGTGGCATTTATGGTATGGACACATTAACATTAAAGGGTTAAGGTTATTGAGTCAAAAGGAGATGGTTTGGGGACTACCAAAGATTGAGCAACTAGACTTGTGTGAAGGATGCATATATGGACAGCAAACCAAAAAGCTTTTCTTTACCATGAAAGCTTGGAGGGCATCCACTTGCCTTGAATTAGTTCATGCAGATTTGTGTGGACCTATGCACACTGAATATTTCGGAGGTGGTCGTTATTTTTTTACTTCTCGCTGATGATTTCAGTCGCATGAGTTAGGGTTACTTTCTCAAGTTCAAGTCATAAACCTTTGATTGTTTTAGAAAATTCAAGGCCTTAATTGAGAAACAAAGTGGTTGCTATATTATGGCCTTACGGACCGACAGAGGTGGAGAATTTTTGTCTAATGAATGTAGTTGTCTTTGTGAAGAACATGGCATTCATAGGAAACTCATAGCACCCTACACACCAAAGCAAAACGGTGTAGCAGAAAGAAAGAACAACATAGTTATTGATATGGTAAGAAGCTTGTTGAAATGGAAAAATCTTCCAAATAAGTTCTGGGAAAAAGTTGTAGCAACTGCAGTGTATTTGCTGAACCTTTCTCCCACAAAGCAAGACACCTTTTGAAGCTTGGAAAGGTAGAAAGCCCTCAATAAGCCATTTAAAAATTTTTGGTTGTATAGCTTACGCTTTGGTTAATTCTCAAAAGCATCAAAAGTTATATGAAAAGTATGGAAAATGCGCTTTCATTGGTTATTTCCTTAAATCCAAAGCATATAGATTGTATAGCCCTTCTAGTGGCAAGGTGATTATTAGTAGGAATGTTATATTAAATGAATAAGCTAGCTGGAATTGGAACAACAAAGAAGAACATCAACTTAAAGTCCCATTGGAAGCTTTAGAAGACCCAACACTAACAAACATAATTCCTACAACATTTAGCAGTAGCAATGCAACAACTTCACCAAGCTCGGGAATAAGGAGCAATAGTTCACCTACTAAAATGAGTCATCAGATGATTCACCTCCAAGGAAGTTTAGATCCTTGAGAGAAATTTATGAAACATGTTCTTTTGCTTTTGTTGTTTCAAACTCCTCCACTTATAATGAAGCTACAAGAGTAGAAGTATGGTAAAAAGCAATGAAGGAGGAACTTTCAACAATATGGAGAAATGAGACATAGGAATTGACAGATGTAACTGAAGCGAAAAATTCAGTTAACTTGAAATGAATATTTAAAACAAAGTATCATGAAGATGGTAGTGTTCAGAAGCACAAGACTCGGTTAGTAGCAAAGGGGTATTCACAACTGCAAGGAATTGATTTTGAATACTTATTTGCTCCAGTTACAAGGATTGAAGCAGTTAGAACATTCCTTGCACTAGGAGCATAATTGAATTGGCCAATTTATCAATTTCAGGTCAAATCAACATTCTTGAATGGATAGCTAGAGGAATAAGTCTATGTTGATCAACCTAAAGGTTTTGTTATTGAAGGCAGTGAAGATAAAGTCTATAGGTTGAAGAAAGCCTTATGTGGATTACGGCAAGCTCCTTGAGCCTGGTACAGTAAGATTGATCACTCAACAAAATGGTTTTGAAAGAACTGAATGTGAGCCAACTTTGTATTTAAAGAGGTAAGGTAATTTTGAATTATTACTAGTTTGTCTCTATATAAATGACATAATTTATATGAGTTCATCTTTTTCTTTAATTGATGAATTCAAGAATGGCATGATGAGTATGTTTGAGATGACAAACTTAGGTTTATTGCATTATTATCTTAGATTTGAGATTAAGCAAAGAGAAGATGGAATATATTTTCACAAAGAAAAATGCAGAAAATTTGCTGAAACATTTTAATATGTTATGTTGAAAGAAGGTAGTTACTCCTATGAACTTAAATGAGAAGCTACAGTTAGAAGATGGCACCAAGAAGATTTATGCAATGAGATTTAGAAGCTTAGTTAGTGGGTTAATTTACTTAACTCACACCAGACCAGATATCATGTTTTCTATTAGGGTGGTTTCAAGACACATGACTAGCCCCTCAAAGCATCATTATGGAGCTGCAAAAAGAATTTTGAGTTATGCTGTTAGAACTTTGGATTATGGAATTTGTTGTTCTCATGTCACTTTTTTTAAATTGTGTGGATTTAATGATAACATTAGGCAGGATCATTGGATAACAGAAAGAGAACCTCGGGCAATGTTTTTAGTCTAGGTTCTGGTGTTGTAACGTGGAGCTCAAAGAAGCAGAGAATTACAGCATTGTTCACAACTGAGGCAGAGTATGTGGTTGCTGCATCAACAACATGTCAAGCTATTTGGTTGAGAAGATTGCTAGCTAATATGGGGCGAGAACAAACAAAATCTACACAAATTTTCCCTGATAACAGATCAGCTATTGCAATAATAAAAAATCCAACTTTGCATAGAAGGACAAAGCACATTAACATACGATTTCATTTTATAAGAGATTTGGTGGTTGATGATTTGGTAACCTTAAAGTATTGTTATACTAAAGAACAGGTGGCAAACATATTTACATAAGCACTCCCTGCACAGAAATATGCTTACTTTAGATCCTTGCTTGGTATAATCAGCTTTGAATCAAGGGTGAGTGTTGAATGTTGATTAAAAGTTGCATAGTGGAAGTGGCACGGTTTTTGTTAACTTATAACTTAGTTCGGTTATTTTGTCCCTTAACTGGGTGTTTGGTTAGTTCAGTTATTTTGTCCCTTAACTGGGTGTTTAGTTCATCTGCTAGAATATATAAGGAATGGGATGGTTATTCTTAGGAATAAAATAGATGAGAAATAGAATGTAATGTGTACTATTTAGTTTGATTTATTCCTAAGAATTTTAATGATGATGATTGCTCTAAAACTGCAGAAGTACCACAACAATATGGATGTGAATCAAAAACTATTAAACATCATAAAGGTTCTAACCGAAGCAAATGAAAATTCTATAAACTATAGAAATCATATCGATGGAAATGATATCCTCATAAATATTATAAAAAGAATCCGTTTATTCTTTATAAAAAATAATTTAGAAGATATAAATATAGACAATTTAAACCCAAAAAACAAGACTATCCTCAAAAGAAAAAATCATGTAGATGTTGGTTATGTAAAGAAGGACATTATGCAAATACTAGTCATAAAAGAAGAACTAGTCCTCAAAATAATCAATATAAAGAAAAACTTAATATATTACAATTAGTTATGCAAGAAAATTTAGAACCTATAGAATCTGACTATAATACTGATTCTACTATTTCTTCAATTTATCAGTATAAATCATAAACCGATTCAGAATCGTCTATTGAATCCAAATACGACATTTATTTAAGTAATAATTTAGAATAAAAAGATTAATGCATATATAGATAAAGGAGCTACGATTTGTATTGCTTCTAAAAAATTATTAACTAACTGGAAAAAACTAGAAAAACCATCACAAATACGTATAGCTGATGGAAGCTTTAAATTAATTTGGTACATAAGCTATTATAATAATATGACAATAGAAAATTTTACATTTTCAGTACCTTCTATTTATCAACAAGAATCAGGATTACCATTAATTTTAGGAAATAATTTTTTAAAACTATAGAACCCATTTTGTCAATATTTACATTATATTACATTAAAAACTCTAAATATTAAAGCTCTAAATCAAAAAGCAATAATCCGTAAAATTCCTATCTATCATACTACATATTATCAAAAACTACAACTCCTGACCACTAAATTGGACTATCTTCAATTCTATCTTCTTAAGAATATGTCTATTCAACTAGAAATCGAAACATTATTACAGAACGTTTGTAGTGAAAATCCACTTGACCCAATTAAAAATTATAATCAACAATTAATTGAAATCAAACTCAAGGATCCTACACAAGAAGTTAATTATATTCGAAATAATATACCATACACTCAACAAGATGTACAAGAATTTATAACCGAATGCTCAGATTTATTAGAAAAATAATTAATCTCACCTAGCATAAGTAAACATTCTATACCTGCATTTTATGTAAATAATTATGCTGAACAAAAACAAGGAAAAAGAAGAATGATTATAAATTATAAAAAACTAAATGAAGCTACTATTGGAGATGCCTATAAGCTACCACGAAAAGATTATATTTTAAATAAATTAAAAGGACATATATGGTTTACAACTTTGGATTCAAAATCTGGATATTGGCAATTAAGATTACATGAAAAATACCAAACCTTTAACTGCTTTTACATGTCCACCTTAAAAACATTATCAATGGAATGTATTACCTTTTGGTTTAAAACAAGAGCCAAGTATTTATCAAAGATTCATGGATAATAATTTAGAAGGTTTAGAAGAATTCACATTTGTTTATATCGACGATATTATTATCTACTCCAATCAGGATAAAATAGATCATTTAAAAAAGGTTAAAATAGTTCTTCAATGTTGTTAAGAAAAAGAATTAATTTTAAGTCAAAAGAAAGTAAAATTAGCGCAACAGAATATAGAATATTTAGGGATTGAATTTCAAAATGGATATTTAAAGTTACAACCTAATATTTTAAACAAAATTCATCAATTTCCTGATCAATTAACAAATAGGACGCATGTACAAAGATTTCTAGGTATTTTAAATTATATTTCAGACCAATGATTCTTTAAGAATTTAGCTAAAGAATGAAAATTGCTACAACTTAAATGTAGTACTAAAACACAATGGACTTGGACCGATGCAGATACTGAAGTTGTTAAGAAATTAAAATCATTATGAAAGGATTTACCTGTTCTATATAATTATCTACTGATGGATACACTGCTGGTTCAAATTGATGTTAGTATGGATACATGGGCAGGATGCCTTTTGGCACAACCACCCAATCAAAAGAATTATTTACTTTGCAAGTATATAAATGGGACATTCAATCCCGCTGAATTAAAATATCCAATCCATGAAAAGGAAACATTGGCCTGTCTCAAAACTTTGAGAAAATGGCGCATTGATTTATTACTCGTTGAATTCATTATACAAATAGATTCCAAGTATCTATGTGGATTTATCCGCTACAATATAAAAACCAATTATAATAAAGGTCGTCTCATCAGATGGCAACTCGAACTTAATTAATGTCAATTTACCATCCAATATATAAAATCTATTGATAATTTTCTTGCAGATATTTTTACCAAAGAATGGAAGCAGCAATAACCAGTCTTGAAGATTCACTCGCATAAAAGGAAATAGAGTTAATCAATTTACAACAACAAGTTGGTACCATTACCAAAGAAATAAACCAGTTACATACCACCATCCAATTATTGAAACAAACTACCAAAGATCAACCATCTTCTCCCATCCAAACTCCTTCAACTAGTCCGATCACTATAAATACCTCTCAAACCACTATTCCTCTCATCACACCACAACAAATTACTCAAACCTCTGTTATCCAACCAAATTAAAATCATTATGCAAGATTTACCTGTTCTATATAATTATCTATCGATGGATACACTGCTGGCTCAAATTGATGCCAGTATGGATATATAGGCAGGATGCATTTTAGCACAACCACCTAATCAAAAGAATTATTTACTTTGCAAGTATATAAATGGGACATTCAATCCCGTCGAATTAAAATATCCAATCCATGAAAAGGAAACATTGGCCTGTCTCAAAACTTTGAGAAAATGGTGCATTGATCTATTACCCGTTGAATTCATTTACATTTTCAGTACCTTCTATTTATCAACAAGAATCAGGATTACCATTAATTTTGGGAAATAATTTTTTAAAACTATAGAACCCATTTTGTCAATATTTACATTATATTACATTAAAAACTCCAAAAATTAAAGCTCTAAATCAAAAAGCAATAATTCTTAAAATTCTTATCTATCATACTACATATTATCAAAAATTACAACTCCTGATCACTAAATTAGACTATCTTCAATTCTATCTTATTAATAGGTATAAGTAGATTTGAGATCGTTAACCTCGACTCGAGTTTTGGTTAGCAAAGTGGTATCAGAGCTAACTTATATCCATGACGTGCCTAGTTCGAATCCCAGCGTTGGAATATACGCCTTGACAATGGATTGGCTTGAAGGTAGCAAAAGCGTGGTAGGTATAAGTAGATTTGGGACCGTTAATCTCAACTCGAGTTTTGGTTAGTAAAGTTAGTATAAGTAGATTTGGGACCGTTAACTTCAACTCGAGTTTTGGTTGGCAAAGTGGTATTAGAGCTAACTTATATCCATGACGTGCCTAGTTCGAATCCCAATGTTAGAATATATGCCTTGACAAGGGATTGACTTAAAGGTAGCAGAAGCGTGGTGGGTATAAGTAGATTTGAGACCGCTAACTTCAACTCGAGTTTTGGTTAGCAATGTGTAAACTAAATGAAGATACTATTGGAGATGCCTATAAACTACCACGAAAAGATTATATTATAAATAAATTAAAAAGACATATATGGTTTACAACTTTGAATGCAAAATCTAGATATTGACAATTAAGATTACATGAAAAAACCAAACCTTTAACTGCTTTTATATGTCCACCTCAAAAACATTATCAATGGAATGTATTGCCTTTTGGTTTAAAACAAGAGCCAAGTATTTATCAAAGATTTATGGATAATAATTTAGAAGGTTTAGAAGAATTCAAATTTGTTTATATCGACGATATTATTATCTACTCCAATCAGGAAATTGTACGAGCAGTTTTTAAAGACTCAGTATAAGAGGGGCATTTTTGTAAATAATGAACAAAGTGGCTTATAAAAGAAGCTAACTATAAATAAGACAAAAACTTGTCTTTCTCCTCCTCCCTCACTTACTAGAATTCACCATGGAAGCTTTCTCTCAAAGTTTTCAAGCTTTGTAACAACAATATAAGGGAGAATCAAGCCGATCAGTCAATACAAAATGGTAAGCCTCGATCCCGACACTTGATTCTACCGATTGGAATTTAGTTTCTCATTTTTTTCGATGGCTATGAAACCCATTTGATGAAATTTATGGGTTTGATGATTTAGATGATGGATTCTTATTCTTTGAGGTCTAATGACAAATTAACATGAGGAAATTTTCATTGTTATGGTGATTTGGGGCTAAACCAAGATCTAGGGTTTTGGAGTTCAAAGCTGCCAAGGGAGGCAGATTCGTAGGTCCTCTTTATACATTTTTTTGGAGCTATTTAACGTGTGAATTTGGAGAAACTCAAAATTTGGAAGTTGTAGATACAGGTGTCTACTATATCCCTGAATTTGTTTTACGAATTTAGGGTGAGCCAATCAAATGAAATAAGTCCCGAATTGAAACTGGATTAGAATACTAGCGAGATTGAAACAGGAAATGAAAGTTAATTGTTTGAGGACTTTAGAATCAGAATTGGATGAGAGTTCTCATTATGAAATGCTAGAAAATGTGTCATATAAGTTCTGTATAAAGGTAATTTTAATTGGATGAGTATCCTGTGAGAGATGGCTAAATAAGTGAAGGGTACTACTGACCTTAATGACACAGAAGAGAACAGAAACAGGACAGCTTTATAAAAATCACAATAAATACAAATTTCATCCTTTTTAAGCCATCTTTGGATATGTGATAGCCATATGAGTTTATTCAAAATATAGATTTGAATCACCCCAATTGGATGAGAAATGAATAAGTTATAATGATTTGAGATAGGAAGGGTTAAACTCATGACAGAATATTAAGGCTGACTGTAAATGTGGTATTTGGAAGCTTTAATGACCGAATTAGAAAATGGTCATAAAAGGAAAAATGTGAATTTATGTGTTAGTTAGAGGTATGGAAATATGTAGAATCATTGGACCTATGTAGAAAAAGTTATTCCTCCGCGAATGAGACCTGCACAGATAAATCAGTTAAACCGAATAGGTTCAAGTATGATTAAACTAATCAAGACATGAAGAATCAAGTATTCGGAATTGTAAGCTAAATTTGGACATAATGAAGTCCAAGATTCCTTTTCAAAGGAAAATTTGGCTTGAAACCATTTTGTCCATTATAGAAGAAAATATACATTTTTAATAATGTACGTTAAGAAATGAGATTTATGTAATGATGACTAATGCGGGTATATGTAATTTTTATGCATGCTACCCAATAGCTTGTGA